>JADZMA010000892.1:0-28221 GCA_020796225.1 Arion vulgaris
TCAAGAGCGTAGGACAACAAAAATTGACATTGCAGACAAACTCAAATATATCGAGCCTGTGTAATTAGTTCTTTACTATATGGCTCAGAAACATGGACAGCCTACTCAAGACACGAGAGGAGACTTAACATCTTTCACCTTCGATGTCTCCGCAAGATTATGAACATCAGGTGGTACGACAAGATAACCAACTCTGAAGTACTACAACGTGCAAATCTGCCTTCCATCATGGGCATGCTCAGCAGTAGACGACTAAGATGGTTGGGACATGTGAGAAGAATGGAAACTTATCGCATACCAAAACAAATGTTGTTCTGTGAACTTTCGGAGGAAGAGGCACCAGGGCAGACCACTGCTCAGATATAAAGATGTCTGCAAACCTCAATGAAAAACTTTGCTATAGATCCCAGCACATGGGAGGGACTAGCTGATGACAGAGTTGTGTGAAAGCCAAATTACGGAAGGGCGCAGAGTCTTTTGAGAAGAGACTTATGTATGAGCTGAACGACAAGAGAGAAAAGCGAAAACTCAGAAGTTGTCACAGTAAAACACTTGCCTACTGACCGTCTGTAAAGATGAAAAGGGCCTATATATATATTTATATATTATATATATATATATATATATATATATATATATATATAGAGAGAGAGAGAGAGAGAAGGAGAGAGAGAGAGAGAATATATTGAGAAAATATAAAACAGGTTGTCGGTTTGCCTGTTGCAGAGAAAAAAACAAGAGACCACCAAACTCTGAGAATCACGAAATTTAGACAGCTTATTCCTGCATTAATGTGTATGTCAACGCAACTATTTTCAACTCTTCGTGGTTTCTTTGCAGTAAGAAGAACATCAGGAAAGAAGGCGAGAGGCAGACCCTGAAAAAGATGGTTAGATGGCATTTCATAATTCTGTTAAAAAGCAAAAATAACTATCACCCAAGCCATTAGAGCAGCGCAAGACAAAAACAGACAACCACAACACTTGGCAACAACCCGGTAACAGTGTGACAACAAAAGAAGTTAGTTAAATTTGATAAATCAACATCTATAGTAGAGATGGCAAAATCGGGATGTGGGAGTTGAGAAGATATAAGCACTTACATAACTCTGCGAGACACAAAAGTACTGACAAAGGCAGAAAAGTTACTGTCTGTGTATTCCGAACCATCTAATCGAGATCAGATTTCAAAATCCAGCAATGGAGCGAATGAAAAAAAAATGTTATTCATCAGGTCAAAAAACTCCATAATAAACATCAGAGCTACCAAAAGTTGACATCATCATAAAGTCTTTGCAAGAACAAACCTCTTGGAGAGAGAAGAATGGACCATTAATATGCAGACAGGAGTGAAAGGAATATTCGACAATAATGAACATAGGAACGAGTCACTCTCAGTGTTCTTAACGAAGAATACCCACAAGATCGCTGAGTTCGGGTATACACAGATGAATCAGCAATAAATGCAGTAAAGAATGGAGAAGCAGGATCTAGGAGTGTCCATAAGATACCTTAACCACAACATTAGAGATACGTTCAAAGTACCAACGGGGAAATCAAGGTTGTGGTAAAAAACAGTTGAATACGAAGCTTGAACCTGTGGTATTTTTTGACAGATGCAAAATCAGCACTCCAAGCACTTTCAGTTCAGAAAATTACCAGGTCTGCAGACCGTACCGACTGCACAGTGCAACCATCACAATGTCGGCATGCAGCGGCTACAGTTTCACTGTGGAATACCAGGAAATGAGACAGCAGACCGACTGGCAAAAAAGGTGCTACGTATAAAGGTTAAATAAAAAGAAGACTAAGTAAACTGGTCTGTTTAGAGCGCCCCTTTTCCGTTTACCATACGGGTACCACTCAAGGATATGATACTTACTTACTTACTTAATCCCGTCATGCCTAGTGACACATGGGGCTTCAGAAAGGACTTTCCATGCTCTCCTGTCCTGTGCAACCTTCAGCGCAGAGCCCCACGTCAGAGATGAGGTGTCCAGTTCCTCTTCCATCATGCGCCTCCATGTTGTCCGTGGTCTGACTATCTTTCTCTTTCCCTCTGGTGTCCAAGTGAGGGCTATCCTTGCAGGCATTTCTTGTCTCATTCTCATAACATGTCCGAGCCATTTCCATCTTCTCTTTTTGAGTATGTCATTCATTGCCTCTTGTCTTGTGTCTTGGAGTAGTTGGTTATTGGATATTTTTACTGGCCAAAAGATTCCCAAGATTCTGCGAAGACAAGAGTGGTGAAAACTGACAGCCTGCTAGTATCTCCTTTGGTCATCCTCCAACACTCCGATCCGTAGAGCAAAACTGGCAAAACAATGCTTTTATAGAGTTTAAGCTTTGTGGTCCTATTGTAGATTTTGGACTTCCATACTGGTTTCATTCTGGCAAAAGCGGTTCTGGCCTTACTTAGACGTGATTTTATATCTTCCTCTGTGCCACCATTTAGTGTCAGTACCCTACCAAGATATGTAAACTGCTCAACCCTTTCCAGTGTTTCATTTTCTAACATTACTGGTTGTTGGATTTCACTGTTTGTCATAATTTTTGTTTTTCCTGTGTTTGTTTTGAGGCCTACTGTCTTTGCCGTGCTGTGAAGTATTGTACTTTTCTCTTGTATATGTTCATATTTGTGTGACACCAGGGTATATCATCTGCAAAGTCCAGATCCTCAAGCATATCGAAAGAGGTCCATCTTATTCCTCTTGGTAGGATATGATACTATTCTTCCTTAAATTATTGTGCATGATACAATTTATACCTATTCTCATCAAATCCTCCTCCCCACAAAAGTTACAACAAATATGGGGAGGGGGTTATTTAAATCGTTTACGGTTAAACAATGAAAACCAAGTGATTAAGAATGAATGAGGATTGTGAGAGGGATATTTTAATCCTTCTTCTTCGAGCGCTCCATATCGACCATTTGTTAACCACTTTGTGATTTGTATGTGATCCGAGCCTGAGAGCGATTGTACATTGTGTCCGTTATGCGCCTAGAAGTAGGCCATACATCCGATTTCTGCAAAGCTTTTTATCTACTAGGTAGTTTCCTAGGCCCTACCTCAGTCGCCTCTTACCACATGTCTTGTAGGTCGTAGCGTTACTATTCGTTGCTTCTCTTACGGGCCCCGGCAATACACGGGTGGCCCATCTCGTATAACCAGGGGAAATATTGTCTAATAAGACACACATTTATACAGGCACGAGTTTACGAACATTAAACTCAACTTTATAGTACCCCATCTATTGAGTTATACTGAAAAAATAGTGTCAGAACTAACCACTTCACTGGCTTAAACAACATACCTGAATTAACACAACATCAACAGTGAAAATCTATGCTTACTCAGTCAAGGCTAGAATTAAAAATCAGCCCATTAAAAAAGTAATAAGGAATATACGATAAACTGATTCCAAATAGTTAAAGCGCCTTGCCTCAAATGATCTGAGACTGTATGATATGGTAAAACGAAACGAATGGATCGACCTCATTTCACACATTAAACTTATCTTACGAGCGAGCAACTTTACGTGGAATTGTCAAGGGCAATAACATAGTTTCAGTTTACCTGCGGTAGCTATTACTGCTATTAGGTAGATAAACATCTCTCACGATTACCAAGCTGATGTTACGTCTATATTTAGTCGTGAGCAGATAAGTGGCTTGTCCGTATTGTATATACATTATAATATATCTTGGTATATGAAATGATAGTCGGAAATCGTTTTTAATAGACAAGTGAGTTGCATAACTGTAAAATAAAGAGCAAGTTATATTGAAATCTGATGCTGAATCATCATAAATATAAGTCGTCGAAACGTCTGTATACATTTCCAGGAATTTATATTCGCTGCTCTGATGTCATACTTTTGACATGTTGCTGCATGTTCACCTTGCTCTTTATATTCCCCCAATTGGTTATTGTTTACTAAACTGACGTCATTGCACTCCAGGTCACCCATAGGTATTCAGTCTCCCCAACAGATATCGAAGAGTGTGCATACTGATGGTTCCCGTGGCTCGCTGATTAAACACACTCTTAACTCTGTTCATCAGGCATCGCATCCAGTTCTACTTGCACAATGGGTAACTCCAAACTGCCTAAATCGCTGGATCGATTCAACATCTATTTTAGTGTCCTCATCCACCAGACAGTCAGGAAGAACATCCCCCTTTTCTATCTTCCTCCCAAAACATACATACATATATATACATATATATATATATATATATATATATATATAAGAGAGAGAGAGAGAGAGAGAGATATGTGTGTGTGTGTGTGCAAAGTTCTGGTAATCCTTCCAGTTATTTATATTTTTGTTTCTGTCTACACACACTTCTTGAATGGGCAATATGACAGAATCCCTTGTCTCACCCCTCTCTTTATCTAAGTGGTGTCTAGTATGCCCAGATTACAACCCGCTGACGATGATGTCATTAGTGGATAGTTGAGCTGGTATGACTAAACTTACATAACACCGGAACATAGATGGAAGGGAATAAATTTGAACAGTGCTTCTCAAAATTGTAGAATAGAAGCACTCCAGAAGTGCTATTTAATCCAGGATGGGCAATTTTATCAAATTCATCAACATCATGTGCCGTGCCAACTGACAAAAATAACTATTACCCAAGCCATTAGAGCAGAGCAAGACAAAAAAAGAAAACCACGCCACTGGGCAACAACCTGGTAACAGTATGACGACAAAAGAAAAAGAATCCAACAGAAACCTTTGGCTAAGCAAGCTCACCACATGATGCAACCAATGCGGAATAACTGACGCGATTCTTTCCCTCATCAAGACTTGTGCGTGAAGCACACCCCAGCTCAAAATTCCAGAAAAGATCACTATCCAAACCTCAAATGCATTGAAGCCACTGTAAAGATGAGCAAGACACCTGGACAGGAAGAATTCCTACCTTTATCATCACAGATTGGACAGTACAGCACTAACAGACATGGACATCCAGCAATTGGAAAAGGGGGCATTCGAGGATGCAACCTATCTCTCTGTTTAGACCTCTGAACATGAAAACAGATCACAGAAAAGGACCAAATGTTTTTCCCTATGCAGCAGCTTAGCAGCCTGTTCTTTTCAATTTCCAACTCCCAATCACCATTAATTAAAACACAGTGCAACAAGCACATTTTTCAGAGTGACTGAATAAATCACAATAGCAAACACTGCATGTGCCTAATACAAATAGGGCTTGTAATTAATGGTTATAGAAACAACTATAGACACTACAACATAATCTGAATACACCAACATAAAACAAAGTCATGATAGTGCGATGCTGTAAGATAACAAATGTGCTATCTATCATCTCAGCATACCATAACACTCAAATCATTTGTGCTGATCTAATCACTACCAAGGATTCTAAAATGTTGCAAAATGTGTACACATGTCCTTGCTATCAGAACAAGCACAGGTTAAAGTTCAGGACACAGATTAAAGTTGAGCACACAGGTAAAAGATCACACAGGTTAAAGTTGATCACACAGGTTAAAGTTGATCACACAGGTTAAAGTTGATAACACAGGTTAAAGTTGAGCACACAGGTTAAAGTTGAGCACACAGGTTAAAGTTGAGCACACAGGTTCTTCTTCGCATTCGTTCTTTACAACCAATTGTAATCACTCTTTGTGATTTGTTTGATCTTTGCCAAGAACGTGTATCCGTTGCACATTGGTTTGGTAGATCCCTAAACGCATAAACTTCTACACGTTTAGGACATGTGCATCCGTTGCACATTGGTTTGGTAGACCCCTAAACGCATAAACATCTACACGTTTAGGACATGTGCATCCGATTTCAGCCAAACCTCCTTAGTCGCTCTTACGACATGCATGGTAGGGAACAGTAGTTCTATTCTTTACACCCCAAAATTGGGCCCCGGTAACCACTCGGATGGAGCACATGGGTTAAAGTCGAGGACACAGGTTAAAGTTTAGCGTACATGTTAAAGTTGAACACACAGGTTAAAGTTGAGCACAGGGGTTTCTATTAATGTTTGAAGTTATATAAAGTCGTCTTGTAAACACTTTTATACAAAACATTGTTTTTAAAGCAGCTTTGTTAATTTCTTTAAACAATTACAAGAATTCAAATATTTGGGAAGTATATGCGACAGAGAGTCTATCCAAACAGAAGAGTATACAGGTTGTGAATTTTAGGCGCTGATAAGATTGAGAGGGATGGGTGTAGAAATTGGTACAGCCTGAAAAGAATGACGTACCAAATATGCGAAGAAAAGGTTGATGGCTGTGGGACACTGCTGAATTTGTTAAGGCAGAGATTGGAACACCTATGGACATGTCCGGAGTGTCAACAATCAAAACAATCAAGTGTAAAAATGTCCACTCTTCAATAAATGAAAATCTGATTCTTCTTCTTCCTCTTCTGTGTTCAGGTCTGTGTTCATGCTCAATCTTCAAGCCTGTCACATGAGCAAGTCCATCACAGTATCTAGGTTAATCTTCTTCTTCGAACGCTCCACATTGACCACTTGTTAACCCCTCTTTGTAATTTGTACATGATCTCTCTCTCTTGTGTTCACAGCCTAGACTGATGGACCAACTTTTATCATGAATTTTACCGTGGTTTTAAGGGAATTTGTACGTGATCTAAGAGCAATTGCACATTGTGCCAGTTATGCGCCTACAAGTAGGCCAGCACAGAATGATTTCTGCTATGCTTTTTATTTACTAGAGTAGCTTCCCTAGGCCCTTGCCTCAGTGGCCTCTTATGACATGCCTTGTAGTCCGCAGTGTTACAATTCTTTGCTCCCCTTGAGGACCCAGGCGATCTAGGTTAATGAACCAGCAACATAACTTCTGCCTTAAACTATGCAGCCTCTAGTCAGATCTGGCAGGTTGCGCCGCTGTAAGCATAGCACTCCAGGAGTATGTGTCCACTGATTTTTAATGATTCTTTTTAGCAAGGTCGACTATGGAATCAACTGCCCCAGATTCAATACAACTTCTTACATTTGTGATTAAACTTAATGCAGCGACTGCTGACAATCTTCTTATTTCTCACCGCTTGTCATGGAGTTTAAGACTTCAACAGTTGGTCTCCACTTTACTCAGTCTCTGGTCGCTTCCTTTATCGTGGCCCATGATAATATTACATCCCTCAGATCCTCAAAACTGTCTCCAGGTATGTTTAGGGCATATTTCTTTCCGTTTTCATTGCGGGTTCCACTCTAGTACCACGGACAATACTTATGTTATAACATAAAATGTATTTAATATTTATAGAAAGCACATTTATACATATGGATGTTTGGCTGAAATCAGATGCACATGTCCTAAATGTGTAGAAGTCTATGCGTTTAGGGGCCTACCAAACCAATGTGCAACGCATACACGTTCTTGGCAAAGATCACACATATTACAAAGTGATTAAAAGTGGTCGTAAAGAACGAACGCAAAGGAAAAAAAGAAGACATATTCATACAAATACAAACATTAGTGACAATCATTATCTTTGCACTTCAGACTGAACCATAGGTACTCCGATCTCGACATTTCCACTAGCATAAGGTGACTGATCACTCCAATTCTATGTTGACTATCAAATGTCTAGTACTCTTAGCATAGTGTTCATATCTGGCAGTTTCCAGTTTCACTATCATTTCCTTCATTTTGGATAGGTATGCAGATGTGGGTGTCTGTAGTTTAAGTGGTAGTGAACTCAATTCACAACCCAAGCGTACCTGGTTCAAACTCCGCTGCAGGCAGTTTGGAAGCAAATTCATTTCCGTGGTGTTTTTTTACTGAAGGTAAAAATAAACCTTGCTGTTCAGAAAGCAAGGGCAAACTACTGAACGTATAAGTGGTGCCTAGAAAAATCAACGACTCGTTGCTTGTGGTAGATGGCTACATCCTGTAAAGGATATGCCATGATTTTCATTACATGCAGATTCATACAAGTCTGTAAAAAACATGATCAATTTGCTCTGCTTCTCCAGTAGCACTGATGATGTCTGACCTGTTCATTGATTGTTCATCCTCGATCACTGCTGTGTCAGCCAGCCCATCTGTTTGATCAATGGATTATTCAAAACAAACATATCTGATGCAATCTTCTTCTTCTTTGAGATCGGTTTCATATGCTCAGTCTATACTAAGAGATGGGTTGCCTCTATGAAGCTGCACATTAGTTGGAGTTCTAGTAGGTTCCTTCAAGCTGCGCTGTAAGCTTCGTTGATGTGCCATGTTTCGTTTCGTTGGTGTAGGTATTATTAACTGTTATGATAATGTGACCCCCATGAGGCCATTACCTTGTAGTGGTGGGGGCTTGCGTGCCTCAATGATCCAGAAAGCTATGCCGGCAGGAACGTTCTGTTCCTGGAAGGGTTACCCATGCCGGACAGGTCCAAGGTGAGAGGTCAGACTAAATGTGGCCTCCTGGTCCTCCAGGTTGGGGGTTGGGCACAGTGCTAACAACTCTGCCCCATAAAAAAAAGAAAAATGTTACAGAAACTTCAAAAGGAAAAAAATGCTCTCGATGTCAAGCGGTCTTGAGACAGAGTACCACTGTCAGCATGAACAGTATGGGTGAAAGCCACAAGGAAGCCCATGCTGGGAATTCAAGTCTGCTGGATGTCAAAACTAAACTAAGAATAGGATTCTGGAACGTCAGAACAATGTTCGAGACCACAAAGCATCACAGTGGTAAAAGAGATTCTAGGGGTCAGCGAGTAGATGGACAGGCTTCGGACAGGCGACAACTAGAACAGGGGAAACCATCTTATACTCAGGAAGAGACGACTGGAATCATTCAGCAGGAGTTGCACTAATAATAAGGAAAGGATTGAATAAACATCTCTTAGAGTGGCACCCGATTAATGAAAGATTGTTGAAAGCCCGATTTAATGGAAACAAGGAAGCTAACTATCATTCAATGCTATGCACCCACTAACGAAGCAGAAGAAGAGGACAAAAACACATTTTATAGAAGGTTACAGGAAATAGTGGACAAGGTTCCAGCTCAGGACGTTTGTGCATAATGGAGACCTAACGCAAAAGTTGAAACAATAACAGACACAGAGAAGCAATAATGGGGAAAGAGGGATGTGGCACTGCAAATGAAAATGGAGAAATGTTGAGCAATTTTGTCTAGAAAACAGACTGATCATAGGAGGCACATTGTTTCCACACAGGACCATACACAAGTACACATGGATATCCCAAATGGAAGAGATGAAAACCAGATAGACCACTTTATGATCAACAGCAAATGACGAAAGACATTACTTGGTGTAAAGTGAAAGAGGAGCTGGCGTGGGCAGCGACCACCACCTGTCTTGCCATGATCAGGCTCAAACTCAAGAAAACATATATACAAGCCAAGACAAGAACAGAATACTTTAATGTTAACCTATTAAAAGACAGAAAGATTGCTACAAAATATATAGTGGAACTAAAGAACAGATTTCAAATCCTGTCAGAGCAGTCAGACACAACACCAACTGAAAGTATCCAAGAAAATGGAATACGATCAAGGCACATATAAAATAGTTAGCAGTAGGGTACTGGGAACCAGTAAAGGACAACATAAAGAGTGGATAAGTGGCCAGACCTTAGGAATACATCCAAAAGCGAAAGGAGAAAAAAATATCAATAGCATTAGATCAGAGCGTCAAAAAGATAAGGCAAGAAAAGAATATACAGAACTAAACAAAATGGTAAAAAGAAGTGCTAGAACAGACAAGAGAAAATTTATGGAAAAAGACAGCAGAAATAGCAGAAAAGGCTGCTAAAGTACATGATCTACACACACTGTACAAGATTACCAAACAATTATGAGGGTAAAGACACAACCATAACATGCCAGTCAGAAACAGTCTGGACAGCTGTTGACACAGAGCAGGAGCAGGATATGAGATGGACATCCCACTTTAAAGATGTGCTAAACAGACCTGATCCTGAACATCCACGGATATCCCACCGGCCGCACAGGATATTGATATCAACCTCAAATTGCCAGAAAAGCAAGAAATAGTAAAAGCTATTGGATCCCTGAGAAACAACAAAGCACCGGGAAATGATGAAATGACAGCAGAGCTTTTCAAGATCGATCCCATCTTAGCTGCAAACATATTAGAGCCATTGTTTGCAGATATCTGGGAAAAAGAAGAATTGCCTAAGGATTGGACTAGGGGTACTGTGGTGAAAATCCCCAAGAAAGAAGACCTAACAGATTGCAATAACTGGAGAGGAATCACGTTGCTTTCAATCCCAAGTAAGATATTCTGCAAAATTGTCATAATGCGAATACAATAAGCAGTAGACAAGTGTCTACTGAATGGAGCAAGCAGGATTTAGGAAAGGAAGGAACAAATGAACATATATTTACCCTGTAATTTTAGAACAATGTAGCGAGTGGCAAAGGACTATATATATCAACTTCATAGATTTTGAAAGGCATTCGACAGCGTCCACAGAGACAGCCTATGGAAGATACTGAGACATCGTACCGTCAGAAGCTTGTCAACATCATAGCCCTCTTCTATAAAGATTTCTCCTGCAACCTAAAGAATTCCAACAAAACATTCCCAGTAAAATCTGGTGTAAGACAGGGATGCGTAATGTCCCTCATTTTGTTTAGTATTACAATTGACTGGGTGCTAAAAATGCCATAAAACAACAAGCACCAAGAGGAATAAGATGGACCCTTCGAGATGCTTGGGACCTGGACTTTGCAGAGCGATATAAGCCCTGGTGTCACAAATATGAACATATACAAGAGAAAAGTACAATACTTCACAGCAGGGCAAAGACAGTAGGCCTCAAAACAAACACAGGAAAAACAAAAATTATGACAAACAGTGAAATCAAACAACCAGTAATGTTAGAAAATGAAACACTGGAAAGGGTTGAGCAGTTTACATATCTTAGTAGCGTACTGACACTAAATGGTGGCACAGAGGAAGATATAAAATCACGTCTAAGTAAGGCCAAAACCGCTTTTGCCAGAATGAAACCAGTATGGAAGTCCAAAATCTACAATAGGACCACAAAGCTTAAACTCTATAAAGCATTGTTTTGCCAGTTTTGCTCTACGGATCGGAGTGTTGGAGGATGACAAAGGAGATACTAGCAGGCTGTCAGTTTTCCACCACTCTTGTCTTCGCAGAATCTTGGGAATCTTTTGGCCAGTAAAAATATCCAATAACCAACTACTCCAAGACACAAGACAAGAGGCAATGAATGACATACTCAAAAAGAGAAGATGAAATGGCTCGGACATGTTATGAGAATGAGACAAGAAATGCCTGCAAGGATAGCCCTCACTTGGACACCAGAGGAAAGAGAAAGAAAGGCAGACCACGGACAACATGGAGCCGCATGATGGAAGAGAACTGGAACCGCATCTCTGGCGTGGGCTCTGCGCTGAAGGTTGCGGGACAGGAGAGCATGGAAAGTCCTTTCTGAAGCGCCATGTGTCACTAGGCATGACGGGATTAAGTAAGTAAGTAATGATAATGTGAGCTTTTATATTTAGCATATGTACATCACACAGGCATATGTCCTCTTCTTCTTCGAACGCTCCTTACCACATATGTTGAATGTATCCAACATTAATAAAATAGTGGCATATCCTTTTCACAGGATGTAGACAACAACAGTAAACGAATCGTTGATTTTTAAGGCACCACTTATACGTTCCGTAGTTTGTCATTGTTTTCTGAACGGTGAGGTCTATTTTACAGTTCAGTAAAATCCCACAGAAACGAATTTGCTTCAAACTGCCTGCGCGGAGTTTGAACCAGGTGCGCTTGGTGGGAATCAAGCTCGCTACAGCTAAGCTACAGGCACCACATCTCATACCTATCCAAAATGAAGGAAGTGAGTGAAACTGGAAACTGCCAGACATGAACACAATACCGCCTGTGGTGCAGGGCCACAAGGGAAGCAAAAATAGTACCCTGCAACCTACAATGCATGTCTAGAGGCGACTGATGAGCCCTAAGGATACTACCTAGCAAAAATAAAAGCAGCGCAGAAATCGGATGTGCTGGCCTACTTGTGGGCGCATAACTGGCACAAGGTACAATCGCTCTTAGACTCAGATCACATACAAATCACACAGAGTGGTTGACAGATGGTCGATGGGAGCGTTCGAAGAAAAAGAATACTATACCAGCACAGAGTTTGAACCAGGTACACTTGAGCCGTGATCGGGCCCACTACTGTTTAAGCTACAGGCTCACCATGATCAACATTACTTTCTTAAATAAAATGCAAATTGTTCTCAAAACTTATCCGGTTACAAATTCAGAATACCTCTACAAATCCATGAAAGTTTCAAAAGCTTCTAAATGATTTATGAGGAATTATAACTTTTAAAGCAGGGAAGGTTTCTCATTTTCTTCATGATAACTATCATAGTAGTCTGTTATCCTGTTTCATTTAATACAAATATTTCTGAACTAAAACTATTTGCATTTAATAATTTTTTCATTAATATCTCTGGGTAACTGTTTCCAGATTGGTTTCTCAATTCGGCTCCTACATAGTTAAGCCCATCAGGTTTCTGCACTATCTTTATTTGGGTTTACCTACCTAAGACACAAAAAAGGACCTGAGTCAATCCCCTAGGTGTGCTACAACCATGCTAACTGACCTCTAAGTCAAATTTCTTGGTTTACACTACTGGGTGGTGGGATTGTGGTGTGTTTCTAGCGTCCTCAGCAGACTACTAATTTTCACTTTCGCAGTTCCTAAGAGAGGATAATGACTCCAACTCTACTAGATGCAGAGCCAGGCGCAGAATATACCTTATAAATAAAAACAAGGGCAGGCGTTTGAAGATAGGCCGATCCTGGATGGCCGAGGATGTTATTAAACAGGTCTGTACTCTAGATGAGCTGAAGCATGGGGAAGAATGGATGAATATATCAGAGGATATGATTGATTACACCAGGGTTGTCAGCACACTTGGATGCTGCTGTAGGGAATGGGTGTCGCCAATGCAGAGATTCTTGCACACGTGGATCAGCACTCCCATCCAGATGATATCATTATTTGCACTGCTGGCTCTGTCAGATGTGGA
This sequence comes from Arion vulgaris, assembly GCA_020796225.1. Lineage (NCBI taxonomy): Eukaryota > Metazoa > Mollusca > Gastropoda > Stylommatophora > Arionidae > Arion > Arion vulgaris. The sequence continues at coordinate 13,083 of JADZMA010000892.1, forward strand.
ACCAGATCATCATGGGCTTATTCAGCTGCAAGCGTAGCACACTTCATGAGGACTGCTCTGGCGTTCGAGACAACAACATTGAGCATGACTATGGGTGCCGCCAAAACTCTCTGATGGGTGGCTGAGCAAGGTAACCCATACGATTATCAGACTCAATGAATAATGCTTTCAAATGATTGAATCTGAAGTCTGTGCTTGGAATAGGTGGACAGCATGGAGATCATATCTCAAGAAAATGATGTGGCTGTACACACCTTGTGTAAACATTTGTACAAGAAAAGGTTTGCAGGGTCCTTTTTTTTGTGTCTGCGACTTAGAAGGCAACCCAAATAAAAATCATGCAAAAACCGGATAGGCTGACCTATGTAGGACTGACTTTCTGGCAAACAACACCCGATTCAAAGGCACAAGTATGGACAGAGCCGATGTCATAAATGAGTACACTCGTTTATGTGATATGGCGAGTCTCAGACACTGGAGCGTTGTCAAGAATTAGGAGTTGTTAAGTTTGGACAGACCAGACAGTGTCATCTTCATTGTAAAGAGAGACAGTCTTCTTCTTTTTTCATTTCGATCATTCTTCTCTGCCATTTTGACAATTCTTATTGTGATATATAAACAGCCTTTTCCAAGAACGGTTAGGAGAGAAGATATACTAATCAACTTCTCATGGGTACGGTAAGCAAATAGATTTTAGAATGGCTGCTGCAACGGAGGACAGAGCATGCATGGAAATTTCCAATGTACCATGACGTTGATCACAAACTATATAACATACCTTGTGGGTCGTTTTCTTATTTTATAACTATTTTAACATTGAAAGCTCTTATTCGGGTGTCACATTTAATCATGATTAAATAAACTGTGTAATTTTGATACTGAATAGTTTTATTTGAATAATACCGACCGCGTGTTCTAGCAGCGTTGGGCTACGGGTGACTAGTCCTCCGTAGAGTCGGGTTCAACTCCGCGGACTGGCAGAAAAGTTACAGGTTCCCCAGATTTACGGTGTTCGTGGCACCGAGGCAAAGAAGTTCACGATGTCCATGACACCAAGCCGAAGAGCTTTCAGCTCAAGTGCTTCTGGATCGGGAAAATTTTTTTTTAAAATTTGAATAATACTTGATCTACAATTTCATTAACTAATAACCAATTAAGTGGTTCCTCATTTTTCTGTCAACAATCGACTTGTCACACTATGGGGCGAACATGTACAAAGAGTTAAGTACACCATAATACAATCAACATTTCAAACATGTAGAAAATATATTAACAGAAAAAATTTTTTAAAACCCCGAAACACAAATGCAGACAGAAATAATAAAGAAATGTAAGCATGAGACACTGCTCAGAACAAAGTATGAATCTGAAGGATGAAAAGATAAAAACAGAACAAGTCTCTTAGTGATTTTAAAATATTTGTTCCGTTCCCTGCTATGAATCCAGGTGTTCTTCTTCTTTGCGTTAGTTCTTTACGACCAATTTTAATCACTCTTTGTGATATGTTTGATCTTTGCCAGAAACGTGTATACGTTGCACATTGGTTTAGTAGGCCCCTTAACGCATAGACTTCTACACGTTTAGGACACATGTTGGAGGACTGCCTAGAGTAGTTGATAGTAGCTCAGCCTGCTAGCTGTGAACGCCTCATAGCTCGGTTGAACCTACTGTCCAGCATTTGTTTGAGTCCCTGGTCTTACTCAGGACGATACGTGAAGTACCTCTGAAGTCGGAGAAAATCTGTCTATATGGCGAATACTATTACAGTACATTGAGCACACTGCCAGTGTAAAGTTATTTACAATTGCACTGCTGCCATTGTAAGAAATTGAAAAAACGGTTTTCACGCAAAAATCAGTTTCAGAGATGAAACTTCGTCTGAGTTGAAGCGGACGAGGAAAAAAAAAAAAGGACACATGCATCGATTTCAGCCAAACCTCCTTAGTCAGCCTCTTCGACATGCGTGCAGGTAACAGTGGTTCTAATCTTTCACACATTTAGGCCCTGGTAACCATTCGGCGGTGAATCCAGGTGTAATTATAGTGCCTAAGACTGATTTTTTAGTTAAGGCTTGTTTTTATTATCACCAGTGTCCTTTCCCATTCAGGAGAGGGGCTTATTTTGACTTCAGACGTACATAAAGTGATAGACATAATATTCAGTAACACAATACACATGACCTGGAAATTTGATGTTGAATAGAAAAGTAAACTTACCTTTGGATCCAATTCTTGACCTTTCTTAGCTTGTTCCATGGCTTCATTATAACGTTTTAACTCTTTCAAAGCTACTGCTTCTCTATACATTGCTTTAATATTATTCTCCTGGCAGCAGAGAGCTGAAAATAGGATCATATGATTATTATTACAAAATTTACTCTTGGAAGCATCAGAGGAGCAACTGAAGAACATTTTCTAAAGTTTTCTTGTTTTCCACTAACCTTTTCTGCATTCGCTTTATATGTTATGGCTAATCAAAACTACAAGAGAAGTATGAATAAAAAAAAATATAAGTGAAACCAAAATTGTAACAAATACTCCTTTTCTTGAACACTCCATATACACCACTTGTTAAACCACTCTTTGTGAAAAATATGTGAACCTTCCAGGATTGAACCAGGAGAGAAATGCATTGCCGTGCTACCTCAATTTCAGACTGTTTCTAGTTATTATATCCGTTAAGAAAAACTGTGAACAAAATAACCCAATATTAGTGTCGGAGGTTGAGGCCATCTTACATGATGTCAACAAAACAGATGTTATTTACGATGGTTCAGCCATTTGCCAAGAAATATGAGCGTGGACTTTTTCGGCATGCCCAGGAGGAAAACAAGGTTGACATCTCATAACTACTATTGTGTTTCATACTCAGTGACTCCATGAGTATGATTCATAAAGTTGAAACAGAAATGGTGAGATGAAACTTGGTGGAGGTAGGTACAGTCAGAAATAATATAAATTATATAATTTGTTCATCCTTGAGCACACGCAGAGTCAGAGGTCTTCTTCTTTGCGTTCGTTCCTAACTACCAATTTGAATCACTTTGTGATATGTTTGATCTCTACCAAGAACGTGTATACGTTGCACATTGGTTTGGTAGGCCCCTACACTTTTACACGTTTAGGACACATGCATCCGATTTCAGCCAAACCTCCTTAGTCGCCTCTTCACGACATGCATGGCAGGTAACAGTGGTTCTATTCTTTACACCACAATTTTGGCCCTGGTAACCACTAGGCGGAGTCAGAGGTGATGAACAAGCTGATAGATTGGCTGGCAGGGCTACAATATCAGAAGGAACAGCAATGAACTTAAATGGCATTCTTAACGCATTTAGAAAGTCTTTCTGAACAGAGGAGTTTCAGTGTTGTGAATCCCAGTTGCTGACCCAGATTGTTAGAGATGGGTATTGATACTGGTAAAGCATGAAAAGAACAACATACCACAAAGATTAATCAACATCGAACTGACATATAGGGCCGCTGGAGACTACCAGATTTGTTGAAGCAGAGATCAGAGCACCTATGGACAAGTCTGGAGTGCTATGATGATAGCCCTCATATAACTGATAACAGTTTTACAGTACCTGTAGTGTAAAGACAAGTTCTAGCAAAGTGTATAGAATAGACAAGATCATACATACATTCTTCAAGTGCGATACACAAGTTCTCTTATACTTCAAGAATGTTGACAAAGTTCTGACATGCTTCAAGTGTGTCAACAACTTTTACTTTAAAATGCACATACAGTTTTGAAAAAATATCTTTAGGTTAAAAAAACATGCACTATACGCAAGCAAACACAGTATCTTGGACGTAAAAAGAAAATAACGTATCTGGAGGCAGATATACACTTACAACACATAAACATTGAATTCATTAACAAATATATCATAAATTAACATACCCATGTCTGCATCCTTCAACGCCTATAATTGCTCTGCAAGAATAAACAAAATAATGCAGAAAACTTCCAGCGAAAGAGTATTTCAGACATGTCAAAACATTACTGACAAGTATATTTCACAGATCTAAGACCATATGATCTTATTGGTTTCTAAACTACTACTTCTTTTCTCTAATTCTGTTTTGCCTTACAGCATCAGGATAAGCAGACATTTCTAGACTGACTTTTGAGTGTGCTTCATAAATAGTGTTTTTCACTGCCTCTGTTATTTCTGTAGTCCATCTTTACTGGATGACCATTTAGCTGTATCCACTGTATCAGGGTAGCATTGCTCTTTGAGGCACACTGTCTGTTGGTAATCTGCTTATGTGGCCAAACAATTTAATTTGTTGCTTCTAGATAAAGTTCAGTACTGATGTTTTACTCACTTTTTTCCTGATGTCTTCATTTCTAAACCAAGATTATTTTTCTCTCTCTCTCTCTCTCACCTAGCGCCATTTGGAGCTCTGGTGGTTATCCTTCGATGATGTGTCCAGGTTTAGCCATCGTTTACTGGGTTCGCTATCCGTCAGCCTTGGGCTGTCCTCAGTCGACCTGAAAGGCAGCAGATTGCTATTTTCTTTTATGGTAGCTACCCTTAGACAACCTTCCCTCCCAGGTTGTTGAGCGTCATCCGCCCAGGTTACCAGTCTTTTTTGGACTACTTGGTTTGCCTGCCGTCCAATTTTGAATATGGTTTGCTCTGCTAGTCTTTGATGAGTGTCCCCAATCGAACTACAAGGCAGTAGTGGTTCTCTACAGGAAACATGGTTATTGTTCCTGGATGGAGACCCCATCTTGAGCTCGCTACCGTTTTGTCCACCTCGCGTTTGTTTTGGAGTTTCTTTTTGATACTCCCAGCATTCTGTGTAGACTCATTTCTGTTGTTACTAGTTTTCTATCGTTCTAGGTTTCTAAACAAAAGTGATAAATCTACTTCTTTTTTTCTTTGGACATGGGCCAACATGCCTTATGGTATCTTGTAATGCAACAACAATTTCTCCATCGTGTTTGGAGAGCCCTCCCTTTGCAGGAAGTCGCAAGGCTGACCAACATCATGCATCTCATTCATTGTTCTCTGTCAGGTCATCTTTGACAAAGGAGGTGGACAAACTACCAGTCAGATACAAGTATGATATGATGAGCAAAGAGTTTGTCAGAGGTAGATACACAAAATCAAGGCCATTAGAAAGATGATGCATATTACCAACTCAATATAAAAGAACAAGTCATGGTTTCAGATTTTAGGAGTTCACAACAGACTGAGATACCACCTGTTCAACAAGCTAGAGATAAGAACTTCTGATGACTGTAACTGTGGCACAGACACAAGACATAGAATATCTGCAAAACTGTCCCAGATTCAGGGAACAGAAAACTTATTGGCCATCACAGATACCATTCTGAGACTGGCTCTTTGAAAGTGCTAACAGCTTCTGGCTGACCACTGCTTTCATTGAGAAAAGTCAAATTAGTATTGAGATTGTATACAGAAGAAGAATCGTTCAAATGTATGTTTTATAGGTTTCAATTCGGTTTTGTATCCTCTATCATTTTGCATCTAAAAGCTCATGAAACTATACTTTTTTTGCACTTAACATTGCTATTATATGTCTATCTTAGCATTGCTATATGTCTTTCTTAGCATTGCTATATGTCTATCATAGTAAGCTATTATCTTAGCATTCGCCCAGTGGTTACAGGGCCCAAATTTGGGGTGTAAAGAATAGAACCCCTGTTACCTGCCACATGTCGTAAGAGGCGACTAAGGAGGTTTGCTGAAATCGGATGCACATGTCCTAAAGCGATGTGAAGTCTATGCATTTAGGGGTATAACCAATATGAACGTGATAACGTTCTTAGCAGAGATCAAACTTATCACAAAAGTGATTAAAATTGATCGTAAACGAGCATAAGAAGAAAAGATCTTAGCATTGCTATATGTCTATCTTAGCATTGCTATATGGCTATCTTAGCATTGCTATATGTCTTTCTAAGCATTGTTTCTTCCCCTTCTCCTGCATTGCCACTATGAAATCAAGCATAGTCAGGCGCCTGGTATGCACTTATGACCGATTTTTGTGTGACAGCCTGTTTTCCTTATTATCAGTGTTCCCCACCATGCAGGCGTGCCTTCTCGAATTTAGAGTAGCTTCTTGATATTGCTATTTGTCTATATTAGCTTTGCTATATGTCTATCATGCCTGAATGACTAGGGACACTGGTGATAAGGAAATCAAGCCTTCACGAAAAAATCAGTCAGAAGATCTATATCAGACACCCTGACTTCAAAGGGGGCAAAACAAAACTAAACCCAATTTTGAATCTATTCTTCTTCTTTGCGTTCATTCTTTACAACCAATTTAAATCACTCTTTGTGATATGTTTGATCTTGCCAAGAACGTGTATACGTTGCACATTGGTTTAGTAGGCCCCTAACGCATGAACTTCTACGCTTAGGACACATGCATCCGACTTCACTCAATTTGATTATTATTTCTCTTCTTCTTTCACCTCCATATCGACCACTTGTTAAACCACTCTTTGTGATTTGTATGTGATTTGAGTGATTGCACGTTGTGCCAGTTATGCACCTACAAGTAGGCCAGCACATCTGATTTCTACGATGCTTTTTATTTACTAGGGTAGCTTTTCTAGGTCCCTACCTCAGTCAGCCTTTACGACATGCCTTATGGGTGCAGTGTGGCGATTCTTTGCTCCCTGCGAGCCCGGCAAAACTCAGCAGATTTATTATTTAATTAACTGTCAATACTCTATCAAGATCAAAAATTAAACCACTTACAGTTTTCAAACAGCATAGTGATGCATTGCAGAAAAGAGTTGCTAAAAAATGCTTCTCCACACGATAATAAAATGAACGCTCCAACTGTCTGGCTAAAAGTGCAAGCAATAATGCTGCCAGGCTTGATCAAAGATTTCCTCTTTAAACAGTGTGTTGCCTTCATCTTTTAAATCTTGCATCAGATGCAGTAGACGTTGCTGTAAGAAAAAGAATTCATTTTAGAAAAGTATTGTGGTTTACATTGTAGAGTTTCTGTTGGAATGTAAAAGTATACAATTCTTATTGTAGCTGTTTTATGACTGAACCAAGAGTGAAAGACTAAGTGATGAATAAAACAGATGATGCAAGCAAGAAATGTGCAAAATAGTTGGCTAGTATAATATATTAAAACTAGCCGTCATACACTAGTAGGGGCCTAACGGATCTTAGCGTTCTAACGACCTTGGCAAAGACTGTTTATCACAATGAGAATGATCAAAATGGTTGAGAAGACAAAACAAAATACATTAAAACAAATTCAACATTATCTATGGCCATGCATTATGAAATTCATAAACATTGAAATAACTTTCTAAGAGACTCATCTTCTTTGCTGTTTTTTAATTACATACCAGATATTACTACTGAAAAAATGCGATTTACATAATGTAATGAAAGTCATACCTTGTTGGTAATGTCCGGCTCTTCATTCTTTCTGAAATAAATAAGAAAGCAGCCACATTTATTTAAACTGTTAGTAAACATACTGTGGATAATAAGATAAATAAAATAATTGCTATTCTTCTTCTTCTTCTTCGATCAGTTTCCTATGCTTAGAGGTCTAAACAATGAAAGGAGTTGCCTCCATTAATTCAGTTGTAAGTAGGAGATCCTTGCGGGTGCACCACAATTTCTATTTCAGATTAGCCTCACAGGGCCACGTTTGAGACCTCAAATTATTCAGGGAGCAAGTTTAAAGGCTATGTTCAGAAGTTTCAGGGTCCTTTTGGCATATGCATTGGTCGGTTTGAGCAGTTTCAGTTTATGGGATGGACTTGTAATCAGCAGTATCCTGTGCCGAGCCTAAAAATTGTGGTTTGTTGGTTTCTGTCTAATTTTAGGATCGGGTCTTGTGGGTAATTGCTGCCTGCTCTAAGACTCCATGAATATTTCAATAAGTTTAATGGTCATTAATTAGAAAAAGCTTTACATTCACTAGAATCAATGTTATTGCAGTGACATGATTGATTGGGTGCCTTCTCTACATTGAAAGTTATATGCCATAAATCTCCAACACTTCCTCCTCCTTGCCATGGTGATGTATTTTGACAAAATGTACTATCGCATCTTCCCTCCAAATTATGTTACTGTATTCCTCTTGCCTAAAATCTTTCCAAAATGATTTGCAGCAATTTATATGTTCATAATAATGACAGTAAAGTTCACCCATTGACAACTAGGATGTTTTGTTTGAAAAATGTTTCTTACAGTGCTTTGTTCGCAATCTGCATGAGTATGCTGGGATTCTATAAGGCAGAAGAATTAAGGCCGCTTGCCCAAGGCATCGCACACATGTGCTAGTCTATCGATTTTATTTACTTCCAACTGCAAACACCTTTTACCTAACTGAGGGTTTTATCATTCTGACACATGCTCTCAACATTCTGGTTGCATCTTAAGAAGAGAGTTCGCCAGTGGTTACGGGGTCCAAAGGATAGAACTACTGTTACCTGTCACGCATGTTGTAAGAGGCGACTAAGTAGGTTGGCCATGGGGCTAACTACCCCCACCGTAAAAACACTAGATGGCTACAGACGGAGGAAGCGAACCGAGTAACGCTGGCTGAAACCAGACACATCGCGAAGGATAAGCACAAGACTCCAAATGGTGCTGAAGATGTGACTAAAACACACCAAAGCTAACGATGCATGAATCAGATTTCCACATGAATAGAATTTATGGGAGATCTGGTACATCGTCTGGAGTGGTGATCGCAGAGAGAATTCTTCTGTGCTACACAAAGACAATACTGACATATGGATGTGAGTCAAGGACAATAAAAAATAGACAGTAAAATCTCTCGAGGCCACGAGACTCAACTTGAACAAGAGACCTACGTTTTATCGTCCGTCTCAAATAGGACTAGGAACTTGATCTTACCTACACTGAGACCAGGGATCTCTGTAAAAATATCCCGATGGCTCCAGAAGGGAGCAAACCAAGTGTGTTTGGAACAAGACTCTACCCTCCCCACCCTCACAATTGACGACTTTTTAAACTAAAAAAATATAGTAGTTATCCTGCAGTTTACTTCATATGCCAGAACTTGATAGTTTTTAATACGACAAGCAGACATTCTGCATTACTGCTTGAAATATTTAATTGTCAGTTGTTATACTACTGAGAATAACCAAATTAGAAACCAGAAACACAAAAATCATGCATACCTTAGTACTGGTAAGTATGGAGCAATGCAGCCAAGCGCTCTTTTCTATCTTTATCTCCCATTTTATTAGAATCCATTACACTCCATTCACAGCGTTGCAGATTCTTTACTCAACACTACAAGAAACTTGGTCTTGATAACAATCTGAAAATACCAGAAATATTTTACTTCGGTCTGACATATTACTTTTAAATTGGTTTGGTTTCATTTATATTACTTCCAACCTGGTATATTTCATAGAAGAACACTACGAAACTACACATTTGTTGTAAATATAAATAAATACTTCTGTCTCGGTGTTGGGAGATAAGTCTAGTACTTCATGGAAAGTGACAGCCACATCCGCAATTATTTGTGGATAGTCATGATCCTACTTGGTTCCCATTTTCTCACGTATGACACGTGTTTGGTTACTAATGCTACAATTTGGGCAATAGTCTACGCCGACTGGTTAAACAAAATGAGTGTTGAGTGTGGCAGGAAAAATCCTGCTTAACCTTTCCACATCTCCTTTTCTCTTCCACATTTCCTTTGAGACTTCTGAAAGTAAAAGTGCTGAAATGGGAGGGGTCCAGACAAATGAAAAGGTGGAATGCTGACAATCACAAGGAACAACATCAGTAAAATGTCAGCTTGGGGAATACATATAGTGGGTGGAGTATAAATCATCATCTTGGAACAAAAGTACAGAATTTCACTTGCAGAACTACTGTCTACCAACTGGTCTCAATTCCAGCAAAGACAAATATTAATAGTGTGAGGAGACTTCAACAGCCACTCACATAACTGGGACTATGATCATATGGACAGGAGTTTGAAAACTGGCAGTGTGGAAACAGGCGTATCCTTATTAACGAGTCAGTCAATCAACCAGCCATCTACTCTAGATCATGGGATTTCACTTCTCAGACCTGGAATAGACATTAAACCGTGCTGTTTGCGAAAGAACTTGGAGATGGTGACCATTGACCAAACTCTCCAACTGTTGGACATGAATTCAGCAAAAAGAGCAGCACTCGATCGAGTTTGTTGAAATTACAAGAAAGCAGAATGAACAATGTACACACAACGCACTAGTAAACTAGTCTAAAAGTGTCTAAAGTCAAAGGACTGACTTTCATTGTGCCAGGTTTTACCTCATATGGTTCAGTCCCTCTCCGCAGCAATGACACGCCACCTGCCGAGAGTATTGCACAAAGCATGAACTCTGTGGCTCTGGCAAACAATCCTAGGGGTCTCTGGAAAAAATGCACCAGTGAGCAGAGCGGCGCATCTGTTTCAAACCTGCTGCCTTTGAGCGCAAGGCAAAGCTTAACCACATACCCCTGTATACTAGCAAACTGTATACTACAAAAGTTTAACTGCAGACAAAAGACATCAATAAGGTACTCTCAATCAATCAATTAAGTATCATGACTGCGGCGTGGCGGTATGTCTCTCCACAACTCTCTCCTTGGTCAGTTCTGCGTCAATCTTTTGTCGAACCACAATGTCAGACCATCAAACATCTTCTCCCTCTGTCTTCCACAATCTCTCCTTCCCTGAATTATACCTGTTGTCCCCAAATGTTCTAAATCTTCTCTTCGCATTATATGCTGAACACTCTATGTACATGAATAGTGATAAATACAAGCTGCACATAAAATATACCTAGAGGGTTTGAAAGCAGTGCAAACTTTATTAGAATAGTGAATAAGAGCAACTGTCAGCGCCAAGAAATATCTCAAAGTAGAGACCAGCTCATGTAAAGAAATTATCCTTTATAAAAAATTATTGACCTACTCATCATGCACTAAATGCACCCAGATGATCAACTAGGCATCAAATGGCTTAATAACAGCAGACTATTTGATCTTGACTTTGCGATAGCGTGGCCATGTTGAATTCAACCACAAGCAACCCACAAACTAACAAGCAACCACAAACTAACGAGCAATCTTTGCACACTTGCAGAACAGGTTGGTCTCCAGATTAATTCTGCGAAGACCAAAATTATGGACCTCACAAACTCGACCGACAACATCGTAATAAATGGCCAAACACTGGAGAAAGTTGAACATTTACATATTTGGGTAGTAAAGTGTCAAACAACGGAGACACGATGAAAGAAATAAACTCTTGTATTGCTATAGCAGCTAGTGCCTTCACTAAATATCTGGCAATCTCAAGACCTTAGTATATGCACAAAAGTTAAATTGTTTTGGTCATGTGTGATTCCTGTATTGACCTACGGTTGTGAAAGTTGGAATCAACAAAGAAAATTGATAAGAAACTGGACAGCTTTGAGAATAAATGTCTCCGAAAATTATTAAAGTAAAATGGAGTGATGTTTGTTTCGAACGTAGTGAGATAGAACACAGCAACAATCTGTATTAAATATTATAAGGAAACGAAGGTGGAAATATTTAGGTCATGTTCTTAGATCAGACGAAAAGAGACTAAATCAACAAGTCATAATGTGGTCACCAGTGGGGAAAAGAAAACGTGGAAGACCTAAGACCACTCTTCGAAGAACAATCCTACAAGAAAGTAAACCATGTAAAACCATACGAGATGCTAGCAACGAACCGCATTACATCGAGATCTAAAACCTCTGCCTTATGTAACTGTCTGTCTTGTGTCTAACTAATAAATAAACTCAACGGTGAGAAAACTGAAATTATAACTGTGAGACTGTTACTGTATAACAATAACTTGAATATTTATAACTTTAATTTAACATACATTCTTCGATATCTTATGTTGTTTTTGTTACATTACCCAATGATTACTCATAATACCGACAGTAAGAGGAACCAAGAAAATGTTAGATTGTTATTAATAACAATTCATATCTAGTTTTTCCATACTTTCAATTAACTGCAAAAAAGAGCTGGAGTCAAAAGTATCAGCATAAGTACAAATAGTCCATTTGATATGATATAGTTATGTGCGAATAGTTACAGTTACTCGAATACTATGTATTGCGCGTGTTCGCTAATAACGAGTAGTATAGTATAGTAGAAGTGGTTGCATAATATTGGTTAAATAGCCACTACTTGTTCATGTAACAGCAGTTTCACAAATTTACTACTACCCTTATCTCGAGATGATGTAACAGCAGTTTCACAAATTTACTACTACCCTTATCTCGAGATGATGTAACAGCAGTTTCACAAATTTACTACTACCCTTATCTCGAGATGATATTGAATGTTTTTGAAAATGCGGAAATGTATTCTCTTAAATCGATTAAGCATTGCAGAAACACCTGAATACTATGACTTTCAAGTGGAAACTTTGGCACCGGTTGGTAAATCTGATAAATTACTTTCTCCGTGTCCGTTGGTTTTTTGGTTACTGAGCGAGCGTCATGACACTCCGAGCAGACCCTTCTATATATGTGCTCCTCCTCACTCGTAAACACACTCCTCACTATTGTGCCCCTCGGGAACCCAACTCTATTTGTACAATGTGTAACTCAAATCGCTGGATAAATTTAGCATTAATTGTAGTGTCCTCGTCCAACATGCGGTTGTCAAGAGATGGAAGAATATCCCCTTATTAATCCTCAACTCCCCGACGATCAAAGATGTTGATGCACGCCGGTCCATTTTTTCATTGTCGCAAACACCTGCATGCGTAGTACAGTGAAACCACGAAAGCCTCTGAAGGTTGAAGACCTCAACATACGATGTACACTCATACCACAACCTGTCATGCTGCATCGACGGAATCAGATACAACAATACGCCCGAGTAGTTACCGGGGCCCAAATTTGGGGTGTAAAAAAATAGAACAACTGTTACCTGCCACGCATGTCGTAAGAGGCGATTAAGGAGGTTTGGCTGAAATCGGATGCATGTGTCCTAAACGTGTAGAAGCCTATGCTTTTAGGGACCTACCAAACCAATGTGCAACGTATACACGTTCTTGGCAAAGATGAAACATATCACAAAGAGTGATAAAAATTGGTCGTAAAGAACGAACTCAAATAAGAAGAAGATACAACAATGGCTCCGTTAGGCAGGTCATAGAAACCACCATAGGAAGCAGTAACGAGCTCAACCTCCATCCTCATACTGAAGTAGTTGCGTTTACTATAATTACTTGCCTTTGAGATACTACACACTTTATTGCATGTGGTATGCTAATAGCCAAAGAAGAATAGTAAACCAACAAATAACATGGGTCGTTAGTCGTCACATTCTGAGAGACATACTGAGAGGAGATCGAGCACTTATGAACTAATTAGTTCGACATGCAGTGATGATGATCTGTCGACTAAACTAAAACTTAACGTATACTCGATTTCAGACGTTCATATACCATCATACTGATCAGTGGTCGGCTCGTGGTCATTTTTCTTGGTGGAGCCAGACACAAATTTTCGGAAAAATCATGTTTTTTTTTAGTATTTAGGCCTACTATTATTTGTCTATTCCGGAAAGTTATTCCCCCTTTCGGTTTTTGGTGGGCCGATCCCCACTGGCCCTTAATGACGAGCCGCCCCTGCATGTGATATATCGTTAATGTCAAGATGTATTTTTCTATGAATCAATACTGTGGAATCTGTATTTTTATTTAGTACACATTCAAGCAGCAGAGCGTATTTAGTGAAATCTTGGCCATTATATATGTATGTATAATATGTACATACGCCATCATGCAACATGTCGACTGAGGTAGGTGATCGGGAATCTCCACAAATATATGTTCGTGTTGACACACTTTTGTGTCTTGAAACCACTGTTCAGAATTGTCTCACTATCTTCCCATGTATCGTCCCTCATTGATCTTACCGGTTGTTACAGTGTGTTCTTATTCGAACGCTCCATATCGACTACTTGTTAAACCACTCTTTGTGATCTGTATGTAATCTGAGCCTAAGAGCGATCGTACGTTGTGCCAGTTATGCGCCTACAAGTACATTCGATTTCTGCTACGCTTTTTATTTACTGGGGTAGCTTCCCTAGGCACCTACCTTAGTCACCTCTTACGACATGCCTTGTAGGTCGCAGTGTTACTATTATTTAATCCTCTTGTGAGCCCTGACGAATTCAGAAGAAGTGATGAAATCAGAGACATGTCTGGTCAACCACTAGTGACAACTGTTATAAGAAAGAGAAGATGGAGATATGTTGGGCACACCTTGAGAGAAATGATCAACGAATATCAAAGCAGGTATTGAAGTGAGATGCAAAGGGTTCAAGAAAGAGAGGTCGACCTAAAGAGACCCTGAAACGAACTTTGCTGAGAGAGGCAGGAAATATCGGTCTCAGTTCCATGGAGGAGATTGAGCAGAGTTGCCCAGGATAGAGCGGTATGGAGAAATTACTTGCAGGCCCTATGTAACGTATAAAGGTACGAGAGAAATTATTATTATTATTTTGAGCCCTGGGGGATACACATGGACGGTTTTTCTTACAATATTTCTGATATCATTTTTAAAAATGATGTCTCTTCCGGTGTCATTAATAGTTTTTATCAACCATCTTATCTCACATGTTGAAACTGTTCTCTTCTGTGCTCTTGTCATGGACCATGTTTAGCACTGATAGCAGAGGAGGTATGAAAACGTTGCTTATCATTTGTCATCCATATGATTCTTCTCTTCTTCTTCTTTGTGTTCGTTCTTTACGACCAATTTTAATCACTCTTTGTGATATGTTTGATCTTTGCCAAGAACGTGTATACGTTGCACATTGGTTTGGTAGACCCCTAAACGCATAGACTTCTACACGTTTAGGACACGTGCATCCGATTTCAGCCAAACCTCCTTAGTCACCTCTTACGACATGCGTGGCAGGTAACAGTGGTTCGTTTCTTTACACCCCAAATTTGGGCCCCGCTAACCACTCGGGCGATCTCACATGTTGAAACTGTTCTCTTCTGTGCTCTTGTCATGGACCATGTTTAGCACTAACAGCAGAGGAGGTATGAAAACGTTTCTTATCATTTGTCATGTGATATCCATATAATTGATT
>JADZMA010000893.1:0-28220 GCA_020796225.1 Arion vulgaris
ATTTAACGATTTTGGTTCAGTTGTTGCTACCGCAACGTCATCGTTACCCTTGGTAGAAGTTCAGAGTTGTAGCAAAATGACGGCTGAACTCACAATTAGCAGCTGATGTTGTTATTTGTACCGATGGGACTGAGTTGTATCAGGCTGAAGTTTCTTGGCTCCGCTCGCATGGTAGAGTTGTTGCAGAACAAAATGGATCATACATGACAACTACTTCCAGTATGGGATGAAGGTTGAGGCCGCTACTGCTGTCCTAAATTGGCTCTCTGGGTCTCCGTTTACTGGGGCTCGTGTTGTTTCTGACTCTCAGTCGATGCTTGTCAGAATGTCAGGTTGCAGTATGCATGGATTTCGTCTATAGAGGTTTCCAACCTCCAGTGACTCACGAGGATCTACTATCCTGGTCATGCGGGTGTTCGAGGCAACGAGAGAGCGGACATGCTTTCATCGCAGGATCAATTGTAGGAATGAGGATGGCTAACTGGGATGTTCTTCGGTCCCTTGGCGATCTACTGTTGGATGACGACACTAAAATTGACGTTGAATCGATCTAGCTATTTAGGGAGTTTGAAATGACTCGTTGTACAAATGAGGCTGGATGCTTGATGGCCAGAGAGAGAGAAGTGTGTTTAACCAGCGAGCCACAGGAACCATCCGTTTGCTTCGACATCTGTTTGGGGAGGGGAGGGGACTGAGCACCTATGGGTCTGCTAGAAGTGCTATGGCGTCAGCTCAGTAACCAATAACCAAAATGTCTCTCTTTTCACTGTATTATCACACTAAACACAGTCGATGACTAAATTTGAATTTATGATTCATCTTCTCATTGTGATCACGTGGTTACACCCCCCAAAGCCTACTACACTAAGCATCTCCGGTTGGTAGTGTCAAAACTTGTATCTCGTTAAAACTGGCCACACGCCAAAGAACACTTCTACAGCAATGAAGAAATGTGCAAACAAAAATACAAGGCAGGTGTTGTTAGAGAGAGAGAGAGGGAGAGAGAGAGAGAGATGGGGGATAAGAGAGAGAGAGAGAGAGAGAGAGATAGAGAGAGAGAGATAGAGAGATAGAGATGACAGATTAAACGTACACTCGGAGTCTCGGGGTGTAGAAGTTAGGTGCTTGTCTCTCGTGCCAAGCTACAAGTTCGCTCTCTCGTGTAGCCATATGGATATTTTCCAGATCCCTGATCTCAGTGTAGGATTAGATCAGGTTCCGAGCCTATCGAAGACGGACGATAAAACATAGGTCTTGTGTTCAATTTGAGCACGTAAAGACACCTTGGCAGTTCAAATCGAGAAGAGCAGGCTGGAAAGCCGCTGCCTGGGCAAAATTCATTAGAACAGTTTAAAAATAAAATGCATACACTATCTTAAACTGTGAGTGTACATAGCGAGCAGAAAGAACATTTATTCCAAGCTCGTCCGTGTCAGTTCGTGCTCATCCGTGATAGTCCGTACTCGTCCGTGATTATCCGTGACAGTCCGCGATAGTTCGTACTCGTCCGTTATAGTCCGTACTATTCTGCTGCCAAAAAAGACGTTATAAGAAAATGTATATACTTAAAACTACATTTATTTCTGTTAACATTTCCTCCATCTTTTTTCTTGTTGTAATACTGCGCAGTTTGTGCTCATTAGTTGTAGGTTTACATGATGAAACTGCTCTACAACTAAATACCTACAGTGAATGATTAGCCAGTCAAAGATTTCCGAGATGTTCTACAGAGGGATAGTTAACAAACATGTCCGACATGTCGTCAGAAGTAAAGTCCGTATCCATGACATCATAAACCATAGAGACGCAAATAAAATTGGTTTAACTAATGTTAACAAATAGCATAATAATTAACACAATCAAATGTATGGGAATGAACGCTTGCTAAATTTCATCTAATTGATCTAATTATTCTAATCAAATCTTATCAAAAGAAACAATATCAACAGAATAATCAAGTAATTAAACAATGTCAAATAATCGAGGAGGATTAGAACATTTTGTGACAACTGGTAAAATTCAGGGAAGAAGAGATCGTGGAAGACATAGGGAGAAGATATGGGATGAACTGAAAACTTGGTTCAACAAAAGTCAAAACTGATTAGCTGCACCAAGGAGAGAAAGAGAGTTGTGGAGAGACATGATCGCATACGCCGGCAGACATGGCCCTTGATTGATTGTCAAACCTATTGGTGTTTGTATGAGTATGTGTGTGTATGTACAATCGTGCAGACACTTTTCTACTTTATTTAGGATGTTGCTTGTTTTCAAACTGAATCATAAGAGACAAGATTCTTCATTGCTTATCTCCACTATTGAGAGCCGCAATTAAAATATTTTCATTCATTTTTAACCGTTGTAATATCTTTGTCAAAGTCTATATGTAGTGTTCTGTGACATTCGTCATTTTTGTTGTATCATTTGTGATAAGATCTTTTGGTCGAAACGTTGCTGTGTATTGTCACTGTTTTTGTATTTTGTAAAACTACAGTACTTTGTTATTACGTGTTTCGCCATTCTACATAGTTTTACTGCAGTCTCCATCTATATTGAAATTAAAATATTATAAAGCGTACGAATTCTAACATCAGTGTAAGTATTGGTTCATTTTTCTGAGATGCTACGGGCACACTTAATTCAGAGCTTCCTTCATCAAAACATTTTTAAAAAAAAGAGAAATATTCAAACTTTCAACAGTGACTGATTTAAACTTGCAACCACTTGCTATTAATACTTCACGGGGGTGTTCTTCGGTCTCATGCAGAGTGTCTGTTGGATGAGGACATTAAAATAGATGTTGAATCGATCAAGCGATTAAAGCAGTTTGGGTTACTTGTTGTACAAGTAGAACTGGATGCCTGAGGGCAGAGTGAGAGGTGTGTTTAATCAGCGAGCCAGGAACCATCAGTATGTATACTCTTCGATATCTGTGGGGAGACTGAGAACATGGGTCTGCCCGGAGTGCAGTGACGTCCAGTTTAGTAACCAATAACTTCACAGCTACGCCAGTAGTAAAGGTGATATAGTACTTCAATAGTAGCGGGGTCTCTGTGGCTGAGTGGTTAAGCCTTGTGAGTCGAAGGTCGTGGGTTCAAATCCGGATCGCGCCGTTCTGTTCACAAGTGCATTTTTCAGAGACCTAGGATTGTTGCTGAAGCTATAGAGTTCGTGCTTTGTGCAATACTCTCGGCAGGTGGCGTACCATTTCTGCGGAGAGGACCGAGCCATAGGGTAAAACCCGGTGCAGTGAAGTCAATCCTTCGGCTTTAAAATCATTTTTTCAATAGTAGCGCTGGCGATGATTTCATTTATTCATCTACCCCCCTCTCCCCACGTAGGAACGAATTTTCACTCTACAAATATACAAACAATTTCCCTCAAATCAGGAAGTACGGAAACCCATTTTCAGTTGGGGTAGACGAGAGAATTGAGCATATGGTACCCTGTTTATGAACCCTGTATACGAACCGTTGTTTGAGAGCCCTGTATGCGAACTTTGTATTGAACATTGCATGTTTCTTTTTCTTCGAATGCTCCATATCGACCACTAGTTTAACTTCTCTTTGTGATTTGTATGTGATCTGGCCTAAGAGCGATTGTATACGTGCAGTTATGTGCCTACAAGTAGGCGAGCACATCCGATTTCTGAGATGCTTTTATTTCCTAGGTAGCTTTCCTAGAGAACCATGTCATACGAACTATGAACTTTGATCTTGTAAAATAACTATGACAAGGGAGACAATTTTGAAGACGGCGATGGGGAATATGTTGAAAGTAAGAACGAGGACAAAAATGATGAAGAAAATTATGATTATGAAGAAGAAGACATTGATGAAGTATAAGATGCTGAAAAAAAGATGATAAAGAAAAAGTAGCAAAGACGATTATAAAGAAAAGATGATGAAAAACATGATGACGAAGATGGCGATGATGTGGTAGAAAACGCTGTCTAGAAAAAACTATGACGAGAACGACAATGACGATGGAGAAAGTAACGCAGGGAAGAAAGTAAAGAAGACGCGGAAGAAGAAAAATATCATTGGAAAAACTCGATGACTGTGAAGAAGCAACAAGGAAGAAGATTATGACGATAAGTGAGATGACGACAAACACTTTTTACTGAGCGTACAATAAATATAATAGATTTATCAGCGGCGACGGAGTCAACCATGAAAATGACTCAATATTTAAAAAAGGAAATGAGGAAAAATAAGACACGTAATTATCACAACGTTATGGAAATCCTGTGGTTTGTCAATGCTCTCTCTCACTTCCGTCCTCTCACATTCTCTCCATCCCTTCCATATTGTCCTGTATCATCCTTACTATCTCACATCAGGCTTTGACCTTGCAACTCAGCCTGAAGATGAGAGATGTTCATTAAGAGAAGTATACCGTTGCAGATTCAACGTTGTCATGGCAACATGTTTTCCGTGTGTCTGTCTGCGTTTAAGACCGGCTCCTACAAAAAGACGGCAAGTGAAGAGCGGGGCGGCAGGTGGCAAATATCCTCTCACTGTTTGTTGAATCCAAGGTTTCTTGGCATCTGCGCGAAATGTAAATAACAACCTGACACCATTAGTGCATAACAGCTAACGCCACAGCTGCCATAATAATCACATCACTAACTAGTTTGGAAACTATTTTCTCTCAATTTACGTCTTATCCCCTTCAACCGGTTCCAACCTCATATCTCACGCTGATTACTTCCCTTCATTTGGTCTAGATTTATTGATAGAACTATTATCATTTGCACTTCGGTGAATGTGTACTTGCTCCGATATATTTCTTAAATATGACGATCTCAGCGATACACGAACTCCGTAGCACCGGCGATGATCCTGCTGTAATTTTGAAGAGGGTGAAGATATTTTGTAGGAATTTTATTTTTAATATTTCAGATGGATTTTGTGTCAGGCAGCGGCTTTCCAGCCTGCTCTTCTTGATTTTGAATTGACAAGGGTTCTTCTTATTCTGCGTTCGCGCTGATAATTCACCGAAAAATTTAGCCATGACCTTGTACGGTACCTACTGGAACGATCAGTTGTTGGACGCTGTTGGAGATATTGCGTGGAGATCAGGCACTGGACGTCAACTCCGGGTCACGTGAAGATATTCAAACCAAACGGTGCCAACGTTTCTCTCTCGTGATCTGCAGGTGCCTACGTTTTATCGTCATATCCATTAGGACAAGCTCCGATCTAACCTACACTCCTTCTTCTTCTTTGCGATCCCTTTATTTTGATGATTATGCAATTAGACGCGTTCTTATGATGAGATTGACTGTTGTCTGGATCTCATCTCTGAATTGTCATGTAGTTTTGATGATTATACCGTTGAACGCGTTCTTATGATGAAGTCGACTGTTGTCTGGAGCTCATCTCTGGTGTCATATAGTTTGATGATTATACCGTTAGACGCGTTCTTATGATGAAGTTGACTGTTGTCTGGATCTCATCTCTGGTGTCATGCTGTAGTTTGATGATTATACCGTTAGACGCGTTCTTGTATTGATGATTGACTGTTGTCTGGATATCTCATTTGTGGTACAAAACAGTTTTGTTGATTATACCGTTAGACGCGTTCTTATGATGAAGTCGACTGTTGTGAGTTTCATCTCTGGTGCCATGTAGTTTTGATGATTATGCCGTTAGACGCGTTCTTATGATGAAGTCGACTGTTGTCTGGAGCTCATCTCACAAGATTGTCATGTAGTTTGATGATTATATACCGTTAGACGCGTTCTTATGATGAAGTCGACTGTTGTCTGGAGCTCATCTCTGGTGCCCATGTAGTTTGATGATTATACGGGTTGGGCGTTCTTGCCAGTGAAGTCGACTGTTGTCTGGAGCTCATCTCTGGTACCATGTAGTTTTGATGAGTATACCGTTAGACGCGTTCTTATGATGAAGTCGACTGTTGCCTGGATCTCATTTGTGGTGCCATGTGGTTTTAGATGTAGCGTTGTGTTTGTAGGACCATCATTCGCTTTCTGATGAGGACATGGGTGACAGTGTGGTTTGATCAGCGGTGCCACAGGGGCACAGAGGGGATGGGGACAATCGCAGCCTGTGTAGGTGTTTGTTCAGTCTGTTATGACCTATCCTAGTCGGAAGATGAGTCTGTCCTTGTCTGTCAAGTGTGTGGTAGTCATCGTTGGATGGTTTAGGTTCTTTTCTAAGAGAGCAGGAATCTCTGGAAAAATATCCCGATTGCTCCACGAGAGGCGAGCACTGAACCTCGTCACGAAGTCCATTTTGATCTGAATAAATATGAAACGCATCTGATTTTATGTTTGACAAAATAGTGAAATAAGAAGTTCTGGTTTAGTGTTCTACAGACCCGTGTGCCAGCGTGGCAGCGCGTTGGACTACGGGTGACTATCTGTGTGTGCGGGTTCAATTCGCAGGGTGGCAGAAAAAGCCTGAATTCCCCCAGATTTACGGTGTTCGGGGCACCGAACGAAGAGCTAAAGCTCCAAGTGCTTCTGGATAAATTTTTTTTTAAATGTTCTATGGAACAATTTTCCTTGTTTAATGTTGTACACACTAATTGAAATAAAGTTCCAGTTTAATGTTCTACGGAACAATTTTACTTGTTTGTGTTGGGACAAAATAATTGGAGTTAAAAAGTTCTGATGTAATGTTCTGCAGAACAATTTTATTTATTTTATGTTGTGCAAAATAATTGGAAATAAAGTTCTGGTTTAATGTTCTACGGAACAATTTTGCTTGTTTAATGTTGCTGAAACAAGTTAAATGAAGCACTGGTCTGAAGTGATATCCTTGCTCTCCATGGCAGACAGTGTGGGGGATTTCAGGCAGTCAATTGACACACTCTTATACGCAATAAACATGTTTCTGGGGTCTCTGTGGATGGCATGTAGTTACGCCTTTGTCTTGCTTGCGATCCGAATGTCGTGGGTTCGAATCAGACGGCACGTTCTGTTCGCGAGTGCATTTTCTTCCAAAACTGAAGTTGTTGACAGGCTAAGGAGTTCGTGCTTTGTGCAGTACTCCCAGCAGGCGAAGAAGGACCGAGCCATAAAACCCGGTGCAATGAAGTAAATCCTTCGGCTTTAAACCGCTTTAAACGTGCTTCGGTCAGCTCTATCTGAAAGGATGAGGAATTTGGAACTTACTCAAGTATATACTGGATCCATCAGAAGCAGCCATTTTAGAGTAGAGTCAATATCGAATAAGTACGGAACACCCAGCGGAAATGAAATACTAGTCGAATGACGTATACAACAAACACGATGATCTACTGGTTGGTGATCTATAAGAACGAAATGAACTAAATATTGTTGCGTTGATTAGATAATCTATAGAACAAACTAGCTAGACAGTATACAATTTCAATATTCTACAAAACAAACAGAGATGAAGTACTGCTTGAATAACCTATAGAACAAATGTAATAGAACAAATACAATGAATAAACTCACACGTGGTTTCCATTCAAAAGGACAGGTAGGTTTTCTGAAAAAAATACAGAGTCTGCAACTGAACTCTGGGTCCTCAACTAAACGCCTTCATAATACTTAGCCTTGATCTCGTCATATTTCTGATTTGTAATCCGGCAAACGGATCAAAATCCGCTGGTTCGTGGAAGAATGTTTGCGCTCAAGGAAGTAGACCTTTGCCTCATGATGATGATGATGTTCGTATTGTCTTATATTTTAATCGCAACTCACGTGATAACTTTCTCACGAATTCCACAATTACTTGACGTGATGCGCACCTTACGCATTTTACCGACCACGTTCCACCAACGCCCTGCTATTCATGTTTGGCTAATTTCTACGCAGTTACGATGAGTTGTAATCAACGTTTAGATGTGTTTTCATAACTTCTGTAAACTTTCCAACAAAAATTCAGCAAAATGTTCTATACATTTTCTGAATTGATAATAATAGCTTCTAGTGGGTATTGTTTGTTTGAAGGTGAGTTGCTACAATCACACATAAATATCGTTTACAGTCGAGCCCACAGATATATTAAACCAGAGCCAACTATAAACTTATTAGAGGTTAAGAGTTGTCTGTGGTTAAACCGGGTTGTTTTTTTTTAAATAATGGTGACAAATTTTTGTCATATTTAGTGCATAAACTTATAGACAACTTTAGGCGTACAGGTTTGCGTCGAATGTTACGGTTTGCCGAGCACACATTTAAGTTCAGAAAACAGCACATTTATACGTAGCTGATCGATGGGGCATATATTATTTATATTTGACTTCATCAACATGTTTTTTAGCGTACTTTCACTTTTGCTCACTGTCGTGCTATTTATTGTTCACTAACGACTTCACAAACACTCATGAAACCCTCCCTACCCAACCTAGCCCCTCAAGTCCACAGTGACATTTAGTGCTATACAATATGACATCTACAAACGAACGGGTGAAAGCAAACAGATCAAACAAGTAACAGAAATGCCATCTGTACAGAACAAACATAAAGAAATAGAACATATATTATTTAAGTAACACCATCAAACCACCAAAAGCACTTAAAAACATAACTGAAACAAAAGAGATAAAAAAGAATGAACGTCTACAGAGCTCAACACACTACCCAAAACAACTCCAGACAACACACACAATTACTAATATTACTCATGGAATACGGACGCCTGACATGGACGTACAGCAACTACATCAAAACAACCTAGAATAAGTGCACTGGACAAATGGTTTCTCCCAGCTGTACAATAATACAAGTGTAATTCCACAAGTGTCTGACAAATGCAATTATATGTATGTATTAGTTAAAGTTGGAGATTATAAAATGTATTCATTAAAGTGAAGATAGCATGTACAGTATTACTTCCGTTTGTTTTGTTTTTGAATAGTCTTCTCCTTGAGAGTGTAGAAAGAAGGCGTCCTTTGGTCACAGAGAATCCGTTTGTGTGTTTCACGTATCTGTCTGCATTTCCTCGTTAGAAGCGATGAGAATCGGCACATTTTACTTATGTTTTTAAAAAATATAATAAATGTACTAACATAAACATCTACATGATCATTACTTCATAGCATTATCCAGATCCACCATTTCGTATTCATTCCACAGGCAAGTCATTAAGTGTACAAATCTTTATCAACACTATATCTATATTTCGAAGAAATTATTCATCATCTAGCAAAAACATTTAAAGATATGTAGGTATTCTTATTATTTGGTAAACGACAAAATCTTCCACAAACTCTCTTGCCAAAATGGCAAACGTGCATAATACTTCAACAGATTTAGCTTTCTCAAATACAGCAGAAATAGTCAGTTTCTGAGGCATGACTTATAATTTCTGATGTTGAGCTGCTATTGAGCCAGACCTCTCAAATCTATATCTTTTCTAAAATTTGCTTCCCGGTAATACGGTAATGAATAACTTTAAAAACAAATGCAACTGCGTTTGTCTTGCAACCTCTATACATATCTGATACTGTTAGCCAGTTGCCGGATTAGGCTAGCGCGGGGCCCGTAACGAATTTTAGCGCGGGGGCCCTAGGTTTAACCATGATAATAAAATAAAACACAACTTTTACAAACAAACTTGTCTCGATTTAGTGAACAAATTTAGAATGGCACTAGGCAAATCAATTTCTCTAAGTAAATTACATTCAATATTCATTAAGGTGAGGTTATTTAGACGATCTTGTCCCATCATCTTTCTTAACTCACTTTTTATACACTTTAATGTTGAAAAGAACGTTCTCCGCTGCAGTTAGTAATCATTAAGAACAAATAAATTCGTAAAGACTATTTCTACATTTGAATCGACTCTAATGAATTTTTCCATTATAAGTTTATAAAATTGCAGTTCAAGAGCCTCATGCTTTTCATTGTTAATAGCAGCAGCTACATTAATTTTAAGAAGTTCAGTGAACTGCATAAGTTCGTCGCCTAAGTTTCTTCAAATCCTCTTGGTAAAACTGACAATAATTGAGTCCTTTTCAAGATCTCTTCTGCTACATAATAATTCATTATTGTCTGGAGTATTCCAAATACCTGATCCTCTGGTACAGCTAAATCAATAACTTTGCAAACAAAACAAGAACGATTTGTCCTTTAGTTTCTGTATAACACAGCCAATCTCTCGTGAGTTTTGTTTGTTGGTGTACTCGTGTATGTGAAAAACGACTTTCGACAAGATCGTGGATTGTTTTTCTTTATCGTATGTTTTTGTGGTTTTTAAGACATGAAATTACTGTTCATATGTTGCACTTTGCTGCTCTTACAATCATTGTGTCGATTGAAGTTGTTTGACCATTCACCAATATCGTTGGAGTGCATTTACTTTCGTTGTGTTTGGCTTGTAGATGATGTTGCTACATTAGAAGCATGTGCTGTGCTTTCTGCCTCTCTTTGGCTGGATGATGGCTAAATTGGGAGGACTTGCTGTACATTCAATTTCAGTTTGTATTGTGAAAAATGTGGCTAAATCGTGAAGAATTGCTGATCTTAATGGTAATATTAGTAATAGGTATTCTTCTATGCTTTGCTTTCATCTACTACACAGTGGGACACATCTTCTGTATTTTCTGCTTCGATTTCGTTGGATTCAGCACCATCACACACGACGTTTAAATTCAGACAAGCTTCCGTGTTTGATATAACATCTGGTTATTTTCCATTTTAATCTGTCCACATAGGCGCGGGGCCCCCTAAGAGAAGCGCAGGGGCCCGTAGCATTTGCTACTTCTGCTACTAGGCTAATCAGCGCTGCTGGTAGCATGATGCAGGAACATAGTATATATATCAGAATCTTGTTATGTTATGTGCATATTCTCGTTCCTTCAAAATTCACTTTATTTAATAGTTAACTTTGTTTACATTCTCATTTCAGATTTCCATTTTTTAAATATATTCCGTCATTTTGTGTGAAGATGCTTCTCAAATGTGTAGATTCGTTGACTTAGTTTAGTGAATTCCTGTTGATATAAATATTTCGTAGAATTGGTTCCATTTGTTGACTGTTTCGTCTTTGGTCAAATTTCATGTCATGATTTCTAGCAGTTATTTTTAAGACAGCCAATGTGTGTTTGAATTGTCATCTTTATTGTTGTCGCAATAACTCTATCATCTAAAGAACGATACAACAGGTATGCAGGTCGGCTCATCGTCAAAAATGAACTGGTGATCAGTCGCTGAACGCTGTTGGAATATTGCGGAGATCAGACACCTATCGACATGTCCGGAGTGCAATGAAATTTAAACTGAAAGTGAAACTCTGTCTGTTCAATCATATTTAGTCAGTTTAACATCATGTTCCACAAGTTTGCATGGTTGGCACTCTGCTGCCTTTCTACCAATTGTTTCACATGCCAAGCCCCTATCTTTCAATTCTATTTCAGCAATTTCTTCTCATGTTCTTTTCTGATATCCAGGCCTTCTTTTCTCATCCGTTGTCCATCAGAGAAATGTCAAAACCAATTTCCCCACTGGCATGCAACGTACATACTAATCTACCTCCATCTTCGTCTTTTAACAATGATGCGTATAGCATGTTTGTTTTAAAGGTCAAGGTCTTCAGATTGCTATCTGTGTTGTCAAGAAAGAATTACTGGATTCTGCGTCCACATTTATTGTGGAATATTTCAATTATGTGTGTGATGTTGTGGGTCATTTTCCAGAACTCACTACTGTATATATTAGACTCACGATCGTCTGGAAATATCAACTTGTTCATACACTTTACTTTGGGGGTAGGGGGAGGAGTAAGGGACAGGACAGCTCATAAAGATTTATTAATTGTATCGATATATAAATGCTGGACATTACTTCTCTATTATTATTTCTCTATCAAATTGTTATTTGACCTGCCCATTCATATCGTTCTGAGCAGATATTTCGTAACAGTAATTGTCCGATAATACTTGTTTTTGGGGTTGAGTGTCTCTGTGACGAAGTGGTTAAGATGTTTGCATGTCGTTCTGAAGGGTTGGGGGTTCGAATCCGGACCGATTCACATGTGATTTTTATGAGATCCCTAGGATTATTACCATTTCTGCTGACAGGGCGGAACCATGAGAAAAGTCAATCCATCGAAATTAGACTTGTTTGAGGTTGTCTTAAGTGTGTAACTCATCCATTGTCACCACTTGTTACAGTTCTTACAGAAACCACTTGTTACAGTTCTTACAGAAACCACTTGTTACAGTTGCTTGAAACCAACACAGTTCTTTCTCAGAAACACTTAATATTGCTGTTTCGAACCACTACAGACCAAAGATCTCACAAAGTCGTCTATTTGTTTGTACAATGTTCCCCCCATCTACTGTGTCCTGATATATCCTGTTTGTTCCACTTATACTGATTCACTACCGGGTTTAACAAATTTTTAATTAGCACAACTAACCAATGCCCTGCGGGCAGACTAACCGCAACCAGCAGAACACGCCATATAAGACGCCCCTGCTAGCAGGCATGAAAACGAAACCTGGCCGAAAAAAATATCGAGTTAAACGAGAAGCTGCACCGAGAGGACGACATCCCGAAACAACAGTATAATTTATGGCAAATCTAGCACATCAATTAATGGTGATCGCGAGAGCGAAGAAAGAGAGAGCTTCGAGTTTTTTTCATATGTAATCCATTTATGAATACACAAACATTAAGAAAATAGTGAAGGAATGTATTGTAAGAACTGTTCACAAACTAGCATACGTCATTCATAAAAAATCTTGAGATTTTTACGGTCTACCTTAGTCTCCTAGAACGAATGATGACTCCGTTTCATATACTTCATGATAAGTCACGATGCTTATGCATTCGTTATCGTTTATGCACTTCACTTTTACGTATCCGTTTAATATCAAACTCAATCGGAACAAAAGTAATAAAAAAATCTCAACAAAATAGTAAACGTCTTCTGAGTGACGCGCGTGGTCCATGCGATAGAACATAATGGCACTTGAGTGTCGCGTGGTACGGAATCAGCTAGTTTGTTGTGTCTGTAAAGGATTTAATTCACCTTTTTCACTCTATACTCCTTTACCTCATACGCATTTAGATTACACAGTATATGTTACTGAATTAGCTAGTATACCAGCTTGACGTCACACTGAAATATACTGCGAAGCCGGTTTGCTCAGGCTCAGAGAGCCGAAGGGCTAACCACAGCCAACTCTAACTGGGCCTGATAACTGATGGGGAAAATCCTAACCTAGTTTCAGTTGAGGTCTGGAATATATATATATATATATATATATATATATATATGTGTTTGATAGAACCAGAACCAACTATAAACGTATGGGCCTTCGGACTCAGGTAAAAAATTATGGGAAATCAGACCACAACTACACCCTGTGATCGCATTCAGTATTGGTGTATATATAAAATTCATTTTAAAATCAACAACAAAATGCTAAATCAAAGTTATATTATGCAACAAGTTAAGTTTAACAATAAGAATATCAATAATATGAATATTTTTCACAATAAATAACCATGAACTCACAGAATTGGAGTAAGTGCAACAACAAAAACATGCAGTGATCTATCAAACATCTATGTGTTCCAGCCCCTTTTCTGATCTAGGTCAAGAATCCCAGTCAACTGTCTGGCCTAGTTATCTACGGGTTGGCTGTGGATAAGAACCACTGCATGCATTTTTTAACTGCATTCAAGACAGTTTACTGGTAGAACTACCGAATGTTGTTTATGCAGTAGTAACTGTCAGGACTACCGAATGTTGTTTTATGCAGTAGTAACTGTCAGGACTACGAATGTTGTTTATGCAGTAGTTACTGTCAGGACTACCGAATGTTGTTTATGCAGTAGTTGCTGTCAGGACTACCGAATGTTGTTTATGCACTATTAACTGTCAGGACTACCGAATGTTGTTTATGCAGTAGTAACTGTCCAGGACTACCGAATGTTGTTTATGCACTAGTAAGCTGTCGGGACTACCGAATGTTGTTTATGCAGTAGTAACTGTCAGGACTACCGAATGTTGTTTGTGCACTGTAACTGTCAGGACTACCGAAAGCTGTTTATGCAGTAGTTACTGTCGGACCACCGAATGTTGTTTTATGCAGTAGTTGCACTGTCGGGACCTACCTCAGGAGAATGTTGTTTATACTAGTGATTGCTGTCAGGACTATCAGGTGTTGTTTATGCAGTAGTAACTGTCAGGACTACCGAATGTTATTTATGCGGTAGTTACTGTCAGGACTACCAGTGGTTTTATGCAGTGATTGCTGTCAGGACTACCGAAAGCTGTTTTATGCATTAGTTGCTGTCAGGACTGCCGAATATTTGTTTATGCAGTAGTTACTGTCAGGACTACCGAATGTTGTTTATGCAGTAGTAACTGTCAGGACTACCGAATGTTGTTTATACGTGATTACTGTCAGGACTGCTGAATGTTGTTTTTATACTGGTAACTGTCAGGACTACCGAAAGCTGTTTTATGCAGTAGTTAATACAACGCCATGCAAATATCGATATATCTGATATCTAAAGTGTATTAAAACACAAATGTGTTTGTTTCATATCGTCAGTGCATATTTTAAAATATATTTGAGTAAGCTCTATTTTAGTAATTACCATTATGTACTTAGAAGTTAAAGTCTTTAATTAGACCACACTGATAACGAGTCCTCATATCTCTACTTCTGCATATCTCGTCGTTTCGCTGTGTGTGTGTGTGTGTGTGTGTGTGTGTATGTGTGTGTGTGTAACATTATTATTACGTGTGCTGTTTTAATAAAGTCAACAACAATTTTAGAATTATGAAATGTCGTCATTTTTTTTAGTTATTTTTAACTTGTTAAAGAATATTTATAACACGTTTGTTGCAGTTCGTTGCAAAATGATCTAATCAAGCATAACTGGAATCGGGGGGATGGGGGCCTGACCATAGTCTGTTAAATTGCGA
Source organism: Arion vulgaris (assembly GCA_020796225.1). NCBI lineage: Eukaryota > Metazoa > Mollusca > Gastropoda > Stylommatophora > Arionidae > Arion > Arion vulgaris. The sequence continues at coordinate 14,886 of JADZMA010000893.1, forward strand.
TCAAGGTTAACAATGTGTATTTAATTCATTTAACATATGATCGAATCTTTTGATCAAGACAAAGCAAGATGCAATAGTCATTTATTATTCCTTCTTGTTATTATAATAAATAATAATAATTCCTCTCGTACAATTATGCATTTACATAGGGCCTGCAAGTATTTCTCATACCGCTCTATCCTGGGCAAAACTCGCTCAATCTCCTCCATGGAACTGAGACCAAATGTTTCTGCCTCTTTCAGCAAAGTTCGTTGGTCTCCTTAAGTCGACCTCTCTTTTAACCCCTTTGCATCCCACTTCAATGCCTGCTTTGTGATTCTTTGGTCATGTCTTCTTAAGGTATGCCGAACATATGCCTATCGTCTCCTTCTTATAACAGTTGATACTAGTGGTTGACCAGACATTTCTCTGATTTCATTACTTCCTCTGGTATTCAGTTTTATGTTCGTTATTTTTCGCAGACATTTATTACAAATGCATTCAACTAATATTAGACGTTACCAAATTTTCGAACTGTGCAAAAATGGGTTGTGGATTTTATATTCGCAACCAGCATTCATAAGATAGGCAAGAAATTGGAAGCACTTTACCATACTGGGTATATAAAAATGTGACGTGACAAGCATTTTCTATTTTACGATCACAACGATTATGGTAATTTCCTTTATTCATTTCTTCAGTCTTCTAAATTTAAGTGAAAAAAACAACCCGACAGAAAATAGATTAAGGGCTAGGCTGAATACAGGACAGGAAGAAAATAATCCAGAAACAATTGCGTTGTTTCTCCTGGTCAATATCTACTGTCTAGTATAGAAGTGGAATAACAGATAAAATAACATATGTATAGAGATATTATAACAAATAAACAGCTGGTTTGTGAGTTTGGGTAACATTTATATATATATATATATATATATATATATATATATATATATATATATATATATATGTGTTCTATTTATCATTTGTCATAAATCCAAACTGAATGTACGGTTAAGTAGTAGACAATATAACAAACGTATCAGTACAAACATACCACTCATCTGATTTTTTAATCTTTTTCGATCAGAAGTACTTGATCTTTCAGCTCTTCGGCTCGGTGCCACGAACATCGTAAATCTTGCGAACCTGTAGCTTTTCTACCGGCGCAAATTGGTGCGCTCACCAGGGGCTTGTCACCCGTCGCCCAACAGCAGCATACGAACTCGCTGGGCAGGCGGACTACCACTCATCTGATAAACCTCTGGCCACAAAAATCTCAACATACTATTCATCTGACAAACATCTTCACGCAAACATCCCAACACATACCACTCGTCTGACAAACACCGCAGGTGGCAAACATCCCCAACATACCATTCATCTGACAAACATCTTCACGCAAACATCAACACACACCACTCGTCAGCAAACATCTTCACGGGGCGGCAAACATCCCAATAAATTAGTGGAATCACAACTGGAGAAATACACAATGACATGCAGAAAGAACAGCCACTATGTGTGCATGATCAAGAAAACCATAAACAATCATGGATCCACGCCTACACCGATGGATCTGCAACAGATACAATTAAGAACGGAGGGCTGGTATCTATGTTACATATCAACAATCACACAGAGAGCAAAGTACATGTACCAACTTCGTGAATTTTGTTCAAACTACACTCACAGAGGCTCAAGCACTACTACAGGCTGCAATCATGATCAATAATTCCAACTCTGACTGCCAGCAAGTGGTATTTTTCACAGACGCTATCTGTTTTGCAAATATTTCACTGTGCCATCCATCACAGAAAAGAGCTCAGCAAGATCTACCAACAAAGGTTACACTTCAGTGGGTACCATCACACTGCAGGTGCCAATTGGCTGTGAGGAAGGCAGACAAACTTGCTAAAACAGGGCAGAATGTGAACAAATAGATAATGAAATCACATACTTTGGAAAAAAAAAAGCTACCAAGGACATTAGAAAAGAACCTAAACCATCCAACGATGACTACCACACACTTGACAGACAAGGACAGACTATTATCTTCCGACTCAGGATAGGTCATAACGGACTGAACAAACACCTCCACAGGCTGCGATTGTCCCAACCCCTCTGTGCCCATGTGGCTCCGCTGAACAAACCACAGAACATGTCCTGCAAGACTGCCCCTGTACGTCCTCACAAGAAAATTCTGGCCCTACAACACAACACTACATTCAAAAATACATGGCACTAGAGATGAGCTCCAGACAACAGTTGTTTCATCATAAGAACGCGTCTAACGGTATAATCATCAAAAAAGCGATCGAAAAGAAGAAGAACAAACATCTTCACGCAAACGTCCCAACATACCACTCATCTGACAGACATCTTCACGCAAAAATCCCAACATACCACTCATCTGACGTTCACTTGAAGAAGACGATCTCTTATTTTTCAAACATATATCAAAGTATATAGATTCTGAACAATATCCGTTCCGACGATTCCCGTAACACGCTAGTTGCATACACTTCTTACACAGTCTGCGTGCGAGTCACATTTACCTATGTCACAACTACTTATGTCATATCTTTTCTATTTCTTTCTTGTCTGATCTAGTGCCCGATTTTATTGATGTCAATCATTCCATCCTAGTAACTATTGTCTATTTCTAGGTGGAATATGTTGTTGCGTCCACTCTTGTCGTTAAGCGTAGGGATTCAATCAAGTGCCGTGCCTGCCGGCGTAGGCGATCATGTTTCTCCACAACTCTCTTTGCTTGGTGCATGTAATCAGTTCTACCGTCGATATTTTGTCGAACCATGATGTCAGGCCATCCAACATATTCTTCCTCTGTCTTCCACGATCTCTCCTTTCCTGAATTTTACCTGTTGTCACAAATGTTCTAAACCTTCTCTTCGCATTATATGCCCGAAGACCTTGATTGTCGGATTCTTATTCTTTTGATAAGGTTTCTTTGTGTGCAGGCCTGATTTAAAACCTCCACATTTGTTTCTTTGCTGTCCATGGAATTTTCAGCACTCTTCTGTAAAACTACATCTCTGTGGCTTCCAATGATCGTATTGATTTTTTTGTTCATTGTCCATGATTCGCTGCCATACATAAGTATTGGTTCAATATATCACTGGACTACCCGTTTTCGCAATGTCATTGGTAGTGAGTTCACGCATAGTGTGTTCTTCATTTTCATAAAAGCGTAGGGATGGGAGCTTTAATTTGCTTTCTAGGGCCAGATGAGTCGCCATTGTTGTGTTATATCCGTGTTTATGTAGTGTGGTCTTGATATTGCCTATCTATCTTTTTCTTGGTCTTCCTTAGCTCTAGTACCCGATCTCTTTTATTGTATGCTGTTATTGGTGGTTGGTTGTACTGACATTCTAATTAAATGTCCAAACCACTACATTTGTTGTCTTTCGATGTATTCGGTGCATAAAGTTATGCCCACTCTGCTTCTGATGTCCTCATTTCGTAGTCTATCTTTCCTGGTGACTCCCACTGCCTTCCTCAAGCATTTCATTTCACATGTGGTGAGCTTTCTGTGATGTGTTGCTGTAAGAGACCAAGTTTGGCACTGGTAATAAAGTGTTGGTAGGAAAATACTTTTTATCATCTGTCTTTTCACTTCCATCTTGATCTATGGGTGTTGTAGTAATGGTGCCAGCTGGTAGGTCACTGCATTTACTTTTGACACCTTGTCTCTATTTCTCTATCGAGTTTTCCGTCATCTGTGAAAATGCTGCCTAAATATTTGAATTTATAAACTTGCTGTTGTCTATTTATATGTTTGCTTGGCTTGGTGTTCTGCTGATTTTCACAGATGTCAGGGTCTCGGTCTTTTGTTTGTTGATTTTCATGTTGTACTTTCTACATGCTATTAGCAGTGAGTTCATGTGATGTTGTAGCTGATCTTCATCTTCATAGATTATACTTTGGTCGTCTGCAAAATGTAATTCGTTGATTTGGTTATTTAATTGGTCGTAGTAATCATTGTCTATGTAACAACTGTTATAAAAAGGAGAAGATGGAGATATATAGGGCACACCTTGAGAAGAAATGATCAAGGAATATTCTTCTTCTTCTTCTTCAGCGATCTCTGGTCATGCGCTTAATTTACTGTGGACCACAAACTGGGCAGACAGCTTCAGGTTTGTCAGGTTTCCACAAGCTTAGTTTTCAGGTCGACTGGGTGTGGCCACATGTTGCTTCTCAGCTCACACAGAAGAGGACAGTCTTGCAGGATATGCTCTGGTGTCTGTTCTGCCTGCTGACACTGGCAGAGAGCTGTTTGACTTATTCCTAGTCTGTATAAGTATTTGTTGAGTCTGCAGTGTCCGGTGCGTAGTCGAAATATAATGACCTGGTCTGTTCTGCTTAGGTCTTTGAGGAGTCTTTTCCATAATCATATCCAGTGTTTGTCTTCCAGTTTTGCAGATTTTCTGTATGAGGGTTTGACCTCTTGAAAAGACAAGGGTTGGTAAATTTGCTCTTTGGCACTCCCCTCCTTAGCTAAGACATCAGCACTCTCATTGCCTGCAATGCCACAGTGAAATGGAATCCACTGCAAGTGAATTTCTGCCTTTTCTGAAAGCTGAGCAAGTTCTCTTTGTAGTTTTGTACTGTGCTGTCAGTGGATTTAGCCTCCAGGGCTTGTATAGCTGACAATGAGTCTGTAAGAAATACCATCTTGCTTGCAGCTGCTTGCAGCTTATTCATGTGCTGTGCTGCCATCAGAAGGGCTATGAGTTCTGCTTTGTAGTTGGAACATATTCTTTCAGTAGGAGCCGCTAGAGACACAGTGGTAGCATCTGGGTGCCTAATGTACACTCCTGCTCCACCATTCATGGTTGCCTCCATTGCCGATCCATCTGTGAAATTCTTACCCAGCTGTCTTCTGGAAACATGTAAGGGAGATGTTCCATTGTAATTGCTTTTTTCACTAGATTAGGCTCAGCATCTTTGCTTAATAATTTAGGGATGGAGGTTGAGAAGTTTAGTGGTACTGAGTCTGGTTCCCAGTGATCAAAAGCAATTCTTCAGGTATGGAATTATGATTTAGTAGTTTCAAGTATGACTTTCCTATTTCTTTTGCTTTGTGGTTTAGACTTGTACGCTTTAGTCTGTTCTTTGTTCTAGCGCCATTTTTTCATGCAGTGGATGGTGAGGCATTCTTTTGATTCTTTCAGTCTGTAGAATCACTTTTCTTCTTCTTCTGTCTTCCAAGGGCTGGATGTTGGCTGCCTTTTCCATTTCTACAATTGGTGTAGATTTCATGGCTCCCAAAATAGTACGCAGACACCTGTTTTGTGTTTTTTTCAGTATCGATTTGTTTGAATGGGCTGCTGATATCCATGTCGATGATGCATATTCGTGGGTCGGTCTAACTGCGCCAGTGTACACCTGACTCAGGATTCGAATATCAGCTCCCAGGTAGTTCCAGCCAGCTTCCGCATCACACTTTGTTTCCTCATAGCCTTCTGTTTGTTTCCATTATGTGATGTTTCCATGTCAGACGACTGTCAAGCTTAACTCCCAAAAGGTTGGAGTATGGGAACGGGAACGATATCATCGTTAAATTTCAGTCTGAAGTGTTCTTCCTTTGTTGACAATGAAAAAGCGTTGCTATAGTTTTGCTCGTTTATTTCTAGCCCCATTACTTGCCCACATTATGACGCTGTTCAGGCTGGCCTGGAGTTTAAAGATGGCAGGACCCAGAAACTCGGAGGTGTACCACACAGTTAGGTCATCAGCATGGAGAGAGTGTGATACATGTCTGGGCAGAGTTTGTGGCAGATCATTAATATATCCAGGAAAAGCAATGGGGACAGTACGCTGCCCTGTGGGACTCCTGCTCTTAATTTGAATCTGGGACTGTGCACTCCATCCAATTTTACAGATGCTTGTCTATGGGTAAGAAAGTCTTTTATCCAATAGTACATTCTACCCAGTATTCCACTGCGTAAGAGCTTGAGTAGCAAACCATCTTTCCAGACTTTGTCGAAAGCCTTAGACATGTCGAAGAACACAGTGAGGGTTTTCTTCTTTTCTTGGAAGCCATTTTCTATGTCCTGTGTCAGGTATGCCACTTGGTCATCAGTGCTTCTATGCTGCCTGTAGCCTGTCTGGGCTGGATCCAGTTTATGGTTGGATTCTAAAAACCACTGGAGTCTAGTGGTTATCACTCTCTCCAGCAGTTTTGCAGTGCAACTTAGCAAGCTTATATAGGTCTGTAGCTCTGTGGATCCTTTTTGTCTTTTCCACTTTTGAAAATTGGGTGGATTGTGCATTTTTCCAGATGTCTGGACTCTCCCCTGTCTCCAACTATTGTTAAAAATCTGGAGTAAAAGACTCTGTGCTATTGGGCCTATTTGTTTGAGCATGTCGTTTGATACTCCATCTGGTCCCGGGGCCTTTTACGATTGAGCTTTTTCAGTGCTCTCTGCAGCTCAGTCAGTGTGATGTCTACCTCCATACAGGGTTCACTTGTTGCTTTTTGAATGTAGCATTTATCTCACTTCTGACTTCTTTCCCTTGCTCCTGACTATTGAGCATGAGCTTTCTTGCTTGTAACACTGGGCCATCATGGTGGCTGCTCGCTTTCCTGTGAGAAGTTGTTCTCCTTGCTGAAGAACTGTTTTCCTCTAGATGGGTTGTCATCGTTCAGGGCTTTTGTAAGTCTCCACAACTTTTGAGTATATTTTTCCATGTTCAAAGAGGCTGTCTTTTCTTTCCAGGATTTTCTACACTGCTGGTTTCTTTCTCTAACATAAAGGCCCTTGCTCATTGTGTTGCATTACATTTTGGTCCGTTGGTGCGAGTTCCATTGTATTTCTTGCACTGCAAAGCGAGCTATGGAGAACTTCCATCTCTGGTGTCCAAAATGGCTTGTAGTTTTTTCTCCTCCCTCTGGGTATAGCCTTTTTGCAGCATCTAAAATGGCTTTATTGAATGAACGTGCATCTCTGTCCACTTTTCCTGATTGATTAATTTCTTTACAGTACTTGTCTGCTAGTTCTTGGAATAGCTTCCAGTCTGCCTTTTGTAATTCCAACTAGGGGCAGAGTTTGTAAGTTCCTCCTTGTTAATGTTATTTATGAGGAGTTTCACTGGTCTATGGTCACTACCTTCAATCTGGTCGCAGACTTGCCTTTCGGTTATCCTGTGAATGTCGTCTGTGCAAAAGCCAGATCTGGGGTGCTTGTTGTGCGCCACCGTCGTGAGTAACATATGTGAGGATCATCTGGGTGGTTGAGAATGGTGAGACTGTTGGTGATCAGCCATTCTTCAAGGCTTTCACCTCGAGGATCTAGCGTGTCATAGCCCCAGCTTGGTGAGTGGCTGTTGAAGTCTCCTACTATAAGCAAGTTGTCATCTTGAACTTTGATAGCTTCAGATCAGTTTGAATGGAGGGTGGTAGTATATTGTATAGTGTCATCTTAGTGTTGTTGATAAGGAGTTGAACAGCTATGAATTATGTGCTCATCTGATTGGACCTGTGAAGTTCAACTGCCGGTATGGAATTACGAACTAGTGTTACTACTCCACCCTTATGTCTATTTTCTCTATCCTGACGGAAGGTTTCAAATCCTCTAATGCTGAATCTATTTCCCGGATTAAGGTGTGTCTCTTGAATACAGCAGATGTCAATCTTTTCTGCTCGCAGACGTTCCTCTAGCTCTCGTTTTTGTTGGTTACCCCTTCTGCATTCCATTGCATAATTGTGAGGGGTGAAAGTTTGTTCTTGCTGCCAGTAGTAATACCTGTCCTCCCTGGCTTTGCAAGAATCAACAGAGCTGCCAGTAGCTAGGGTGGACCCCTTCGAGGCAGGGGTCCGGTCCCACCACCACCTGGCTGTTTCCCATGGTGGTGGCACCACAGTTATATAAATATTTGCGCATGGCCATTTGAGTTGTTCGTATGTGTCGATTCCTCCCGCCAATAATGGCTGACACATTCCGTTTCTGAGGACATCTTTTTTTTTAGGTTGTTCTCTAGACAGTTGCAGTCCCCTGCTGACGAGATCTGTCTTCCCGGGTTTGTCTAGAGTCGTCCTACTCTAGATGACTTCAGCCTTCTGTTGCCGGGCTCACCAACCCAGGCTTTTTGCAGGTGTGCTCCTGGACACTGTAGTTTAATCCTTATGCTTAGGAAAGTGTCAGGAATATCAAAGCAGGCATTAAAGTGGGATGCAAAGGGGTTCAAGAAAAAGAGGAGACCTGAAACGAACTTTGCTGAGAGAGGCAGGAAATATCGGTCTCAGTTCCATGGAGAGATTGAGCGAGTTACAGGATAGAGCAGTATTGAGAAAGTTCTTGAACGACATATGTAACGTATAACGGTACGAGAAGAATTATTATTATTAATCATTCCATCAGGTTTCAAAGTAGAGCTCTAACTACTGTGTCCATTTATCAATGATTGCTTAACATTTTCCTACTTTTGTTGATAGATCAACCAATGATCAAGGTGGCTGATATTATCACATTTTCTCATGACAAAATCGCTGGATAGCAACAAAAGCAAACAAACACGTTTTGGAGAGAAGGGTGGGGAGTGAGGGGAAGGAAGGTAGCTGTATCAGTTTGATAAACGAAACGAATTAATAAATCTTTTCATAACATGTTTTTGAGGGTTTTCTTGCGTGTGCTCACTGGGGCGTACTAATTCAAGCTTGCTCATGTACGTATGTAGAGTGTGTAGCTGTGGGCTTGATATGAATGTCCTGAAAGAATATTTTCTGGGCACGGCAACCAATAAACGCTGAGACGTGTATCAGTGGATGATGATGATGTGATCTTTTTGTCTATCTCTATCTGTTTGGCCACGGCACCACCGGTAATTACACCGGACTAAAGATGATTGCAGTTTTCTTGAAAAGTTATCTTTCTGCTGCTGTAAGATCAAGAAAATCACTCTACCAGAAATCAATTCACAAATGCCAACATCTCAGATGAAAGTTAATCAAATTTTAATCACTCTCTGCAAACCTTGCTGAGAACTTCATCATTCTATTTTTACATGAAATTAAAACAACAATTCCACGAAATCAACATATCTCTAGAGATCCCAAGGCTCGACCGAAAAATGTACACTATCTAAAATATCTTATCTACGTAGGCCTACCAGAACCAAAATCCCTACTGGTCCATTAAATCTTCCATGACCACTGGATCTCTATAATCACAGGGTCCCTCTGCTCGAGCCCCCTGCACAACAACTTTTGTCCGCTATGTTTGTTCAATCTCTCTATCTCTCTCCCCGCCTCTCCGTGCTCCCCCTGAATTCCATCCCCAGATTTATACCAGGCTGGTAGGCGCGCATTATAACTTTAACAATTGTCATTGGTCTGTTTATATTTAACCTACCAATAATTTGCTTCATTGCTACCAGACTGCCCAGTCATTCTTCTCGAACATGGTTCTATAAAAATAGTAAACATGGAATTTTCCTATCTGTCTTAAATTTATCGTCATTATCCAAAATGCGTTGATACCAACCCTTCAAGCAGTACATCGTCGTTCCCCCCGGATCACGTGATGTTTACTACACAATACACTTCCAAATTGCGTTCACTTTTCTTAGGTACACTTATTTTTCTTTCTCCTAGACTTACTAAGATTTTATTATATAGCCTGGTCATTCCTTCCTTGCTTGCATTTTACTAGAAATATATCTTTACTTATTATCTCCTGGTATAAATAATCTCACTGCTACACGTATAGTAACAGGGGGTACAAACACATAAACTTGTATGTGTCATCTATAGCGCGCGGTGTATGCCAATGACGAGCATAGACAGGAACTTCGAATTCATACACAAGAGCACAGAAAAGTGCACACATGTATACAACAGTACAGTAAAGTGCATACATATGCAAGAGTACAATAAAGTGCACACACATATATACAAGAGTACAGTAAAGTGCACACACATATATACAAGAGTACAGTAAAGTGCACACACATATATACAAGAGTACAGTAAAGTCACACATATACAGAGTACAGTAAAGTGCACACACATATACAACAGTACAGTAAAGTGCACACGCATATACAACATTACAGTAAAGTGCACACATATACAAGAGTACAGTAAAAGCACACACATAAACATATATACCATATTTCAAATATCAACCCCCATCATTAGCAAGACCAACGCTAAATAAGGCAGACTAGCCCTGTTTGTAAAATCTCAAATCCCTGTTTAATGTTCTACAGACTTATATACATGTTTGATAGCATACTGAACATTTCATGACCATTTTTCACAATTCTATCAGTCTATCATTATTTATGGATGAAATATGTTAATAATATTTATATTTCTTAGCGTTAAATTTAATTTGTGGCTTAATATAATCTTGTTCTCGCATGTTTTGTTATTTTTATATATAAATTAGTCTTTATCTAACAATACTCGCCCGTCTTCCCAGCGTGTTCGTAGCGCGTTGGACTATGGGTGACTATCCCTCTGTGTGTGCGGGTTCAATTCCGCGGATGGCAGAAAAATCCACAGATTCCCAGATTTACAGTGTTCGTGGCACCAGGCGAAGAGCTGAAAAGCTCAAGTGCTTCTGGATCGGAAAAAAAAAAATCTAACAATACTGGATGCAAATCATGTAACGGTTGTAATCAGATTTCCTAAATTTTTACCTGATCTTGTCGGTCTTCTGTTATAGGGCCACGGTACAAATCTAAAGAAAGTGCCTTATGCAGCTAATAACATAGTTGGTGCACATTGGTGCACAGCTTGCCACTATAGTGGTGAATGGTATGAGATGAGTTAAAACCATATTTAACAAAATTTACAATTTAACGGAGCTACATTTTTACAATATCACCAAACAGATACATTGAACAATATAATAGTTGTATATCAGATACCGTTGATATGAAAATGTTGAAATCATCATGCACATATTGTCTACAAGAAGAATAATCACAACAATCAATAACACTTGTATTAATTCAATGTAGATTCAATAGTCTGTTCCACCGTTTACAAACATACACTCAAAAATCTTCTCTGCGAATATAAGCATACACAGTTCCAGGAATCACAGAATACAACTAGCGAGGTAAATTATCAATAAACGGAATCAGACTATACCGCACATTCTACACACTAATTCATCGCCTATCTAAATGCAGTACTAGAATTTACCGCCATGTTGGTAGAGAACTGGACGGATCGATTTACTCTCATCATGCTTACGACACGAATCCCAATAGGCTATTTTTAGATTGTCTAGTGGAACATCCCATGAATGATGCTGCAAATGACAAAGGTCGAATCTAGCTTAGACATATAAATTATCCAACAGCCGGATGGATAAATTAATATCAATTTGTAATTGACAAGACTATCATCAATGCACTTAAATGAATAACAATGTGTGCTTCGATCTCTTTCTTACATTGACGAGCATCTCTAAGATGTTATTTTATGAACGATGGGTAACTAAGGCCGCCCCTGTGGCGTAGGGCTAGGTGCTCGTAACTCGTCCCAAGGATATGATTAGCTCCATCGTGGAGTTTTCTGGATCCATTTGGATATTTTCAGAGATCTGATTTCAGAATAGGCGAGATCGAGCTCTTAGTGTTGTCGGAGACGGACGATAAAACGTAGATTCCGTGTTCAAGTTGAGCACGTAAAAGAACCCTTGGCAGTTCAAAATCGAGAAGAGCAGGCTGGACAGCCGCTGCCCGGCAAAAATTCATTAGAAAGATTTTTTTAAATGAAATTCCTACAAAATATTTGCACAATCTTCTAAAATTACATCGGGGACCCTCGCCGGTAATACAGAATTCGTGCACTGCTGCTGAGATCTTCCTGTGTAGAAAGAGATTAGAGCACACATGGTTACTCACCGAAGTGCAATGATAACGGTCCTAGCAATCAATCAATCACGAATGACGAAAAGTTGTAGGAATTATATTTTAATTGAAATATTTGCCTTTTAACCAGACATCGACTTTCAAGTCGACGAATATCGATTTTCAACTGTCAAAGGTTCTTTCACGTGTTCGAGCACAGGAGCTATGTTTCATCGACCGTCTCCCATAGGACCGTGCTTGATTTCATCGATATAACTCTTTCGTACCATGAATATTATTGTGTTCTGAGCACAATTCTTGATGACATCAAGACTTTTATCACCTCAGTTTTGTTTTTACGTTGTTTGCAATTGGTATTACATTATATTCTTTTTCTTTTTTTATTCGGGAACTCCATATTAACACTTGTTAACCACTCTGTGTGATTTGTATGTGATCTGAGCCTAGAGCGATTGAATGTTGTACCAGTTATCGCCTACAAGTAGGCCAGCACGTCGATTTCTGCGACGCTTTTTTTACTAGTATGTTTCCTAGGCCCATACCTCAGTCACCTCGCACGATATGCGTTGTGGTCACATTGTTACTATTCTTTGCTCCTCTTGAACACTCGGCAACACGGGGCAGAGAGAGTGAATATATCGTGTGATAACGTGCCTTGAATTATTGACCATAGTAGTTTGTTTGTTTGTTTTGTTTATTAGGAGTTAAACTCTTTAAGCCGAGGCAGGCCCCTTTCAACCTAAGGCGAACCTTTTATTGGTTATATCAGAGCGTGTAGGCCAACAAACATGAAAATAAGAATTAACTCCTTTCGGAGAATCCAAGGATAGTATTAATTACCATAGTAGTAGTTTTGTTAGCTTCGTATATATCGGGAGGGCACACACATGACTTTAATTATTTACCATAGTGGTAGTTTTAGAGCTTCATATATATCAGAGAGAGAGAGAGGAGGGGAGTGCCAGCACATGGAACATGGCATTTTGATAACACAGTTTATGCGAATCTGGTATTCTCCATTTCTGTGTAATAGCTTCTCCCTCTTCTTCTTTCTTCTTTGTGTTCGTCTTTACGATCAATTTTAATCACTCTTTGTGATATGTTTGATCTTGCCAAGAACATGTATACGTTGCACATTGGTTTGGTAGGCCCTAAACGCATAGACTTCTATACGTTTAGGACACTGCATCCATTTCAGATAAATCTCCTTAGACGCCTCTTACGACATGCGTGGCAGGTAACAGTGGTTTATTCTTTACACCCCAAATTTGGGCTCCGGTAACAACTCGGGCGATAAGCTGTAATGACATCTACACCACCATCTACTTCATTATCTATAACTGTAACGAAACTCACCTCCCTCTTTTTCAAACTTCAGCTGGGGCAATTCACCCCATCTTTTATTATCTATAAGCTGTAAACTCACTTCATTATTTTAAGATGTAACGACATCTATTTTTATCTAAAAAAAAACAAAATTTTTACTTCATTATCTATAAG
>JADZMA010000894.1:0-28218 GCA_020796225.1 Arion vulgaris
GATCCAAACCATTTAATCTGTTGATCTTTTATGATTACCTTGACTGATTTCACATCCAGTCTTCTTCTAATTCTTCATTTAATTTTGTCTCTTATTGTCACACCTGCATCTTCTCCCCCACCCTCTCTCTCTCTCTCTCTCTCTCTCGCTCTCTCTCGGTCTTTCTTTCGGTCATTTTGATCATTCTTGTTGTGATATATAGCCTTTGCCAGAACGTATTTTACATCTTCAGTACCATTTGGAGCTCTAGTGTTTTGTTCTTCGGCGACATTATCCGATTTAAACAACGTTTGCATGGGTTCCTTTATCCGTTAGTCTTTATTTGTCCCCAGCCGACCTGGGGTCTTCTAATGCACCCTCATCTCCATCGTTATGATGTTCCTTAATTATCTGCTGTTGTTATTACATGTTTGACACTGGTAACATAGTGTTGTATGTTTGACACTATTATAATTATTACATGTTTGTACCGTAATATAGTGTTGCCATGTTTGACACTATTTATAGTGTTGTGCAGACAATGCTTTCATATAAGATTCCCAGCACAGTTTTTAACCGTATCTTTGCATGTGACAACTTGGTGGTGTTGCTTTGCTACAGTACCTAGTTGGTATCTTTTATGTGACAACAGTGGTGTTAACTCTTCCCAATTACCTGGTTGTGATGTCTTTTATGTGACAACAGTGGTGTTAACTGTCCCAGTATCTGATTGCTTCGGTATCTCTTTATGTGACAGTGGTGTGCTGTCCAGTATCTGGTTAGCGGTATCTCTTTAATAATATGTGACAACAGTGGTGTTAACTGTCCCAGTATCTAGTTAGCGGTATCTTTTTATGTGACAACAGTGGTGTTACTGCTGTACCTGGTTAGCGGTATCTCTTTATGGGACAAAAGTGGTGTGCTGTCTAATCACCTGGTTGTAGTATCTTTTTATGTGACAACAGTGGTGTTGCTGTCCCAGTACCTGGTTAGTGGTATCTTTTTATGTGACAACAGTGGTGTTAACTGTCCCAGTATCATTCTTGGTATCTTTTATGTGACAACAGTGGGTGATTGCTGCTACAGTACCTGAGTTAGCGAGTATCTCTTTATGTGAGCAACAGTGGTGTTAACTGTCCCAATGCCTGATTGCTGATATCTTTTATGTGACAACAACAGTGGTGTTAACTGTCCCAATACCTGGTTAGCCCGGTATCTTTTTATGTGACAACAGTGAAAAATTGTGCTGTCAGTACCTAGTTAGTGGTATCTTTATGTGACAGCAGTGGTGTTAACTGTCCCAATACCTGGTTGCTTGGTATCTCTTTATGTGACAACAATTGGGTGATTGCTTTGTCCCAGTATCTGAGTTAGTGGTATCTTTATGTGTCAACAGTGGTGTTAACTGCTACAGTACCTGGTTAGCCGGTATCTCTCTTTATGGGACCTTGATGGTGTGCTGTCCCAGTATCTGGATTGTAGTATCTTTTATGTGACAACAGTAGATGTTAACTGTCCCAGTATCTGGTGTGGTATCTCTTTATGTGACGGCCCAGTGGTGTTAACTGCTCCAGTACTTGGTTGGGGTATCTCTTGTGAGCAAGTGGTGTTAACTGTCAATACACCAGTTGTAGTATCTCTTGTGTGATGGCAGTGGTGTTCTTTGCTCCAGTACTTGGTTAGAGGTATCCTTTATTTGGCAACAGTGGTGTTCCAACTGCTCCGAATACCTGGGTAGCGGTATCTTTTATGTGAGCAACAGTGGTGTTAACTGTCCCAGTATCTGGTTAGCGGTATCTTTTATGTGACTTAACAGTGGTGATAACTGCTACAGTACCTGGTGTATTATCTCTTTATGTGACAACTCAGTGGTGTTGCTGCTACAGAGTACCTAGTTGCTTGGTATCTCTTTATGTGACAACAGTGGTGTTAACTGTCCCAGTATCTGGTTAGCGGTATCTTTTTTTATGTGTAGTGGTGTTATGCTACAGCGTACTTGGTTGAAGGTATCTCTTTATGTATTAACAGTGGTGTTAGCACTAATCCCAATATTACCAGTTGCTTGGTATCTTTTTATGTGACAACAGTGGTATTAACTGTCCCAATACCTGGTTAACGTATCTTTTTATGTGTAACAGTGGGTGTTAACTGCCTACAGTACATGGTTAGCGGTATCTCTTTATGTGACCATGAGTGGTGTTACTTTGTCCCAGTATCTGAGATTCAGCGTGATCTTTTATGTGACAACAGTGGTGTTAACTGCTACAGTACTTGGTTGCGATATCTCTTTATGTGACAACAGTGGTGTGCTGTCTAATACCTGGTTAGCGGTATCTTTTTATGTGTGACAGTGGTGTGCTGTCCCAATACCTGGTTAGCGGTGTCTTTTATGTGACAACAGTGAATTATTAACTGTCCCCAGTATCTGGTTGTGGTATCTCTTTATCGTGACGACAGTGTTAGTTAGCATACTCCAGTACTTGGTTGGGGTATCTCTTTATGTGACAAAGTGGTATTAACTGTCCCAATACCTGGTTAGTAGTATCTCTTTATGTGATAACAGTGGTGTTATGCTCTAGTACTTGATTAGAGGTATCCCTTTTTGGCAGCAGTGGTGTTAACTGCTCCAGTACCTGGGTAGCCCAGTATCTTTTATGTGACAGCCAGTGGGTCATTGCTGTCCCAATACCTGGTTAGCGGTATCTTTTATGTGACTTAACAGTGGTGTGCTGTCCCAATACCTGGTGCTTGGTATCTTTATGTAACGACAGCCAGTGGTGTTAACTGCTCCAGTACCTGGTCAGCGGTATCTCTTTGTATGTGACAACAGTGGTGTTAACTGTCCCAGTACCCTGAGTTGGCGGTATCTTTTGTGTGTGACAACAGTGGTGTGCTGTCCCAATACCTGGTTAGCGGTATCTCTTTTATGTGATAGCAGTGGTATTGCTACTCCAGTGCCCAGTTAGAGGTATCCCTTTATTTGGCAACAGTAGTTATTAACTGTCCCAATTCACAGTTAGTGGTATCTTTTTATGTGACAACAGTGGGTATTGCTGTCCCAATACCTAGTTGGTATCTTTTACCATGTGACAACAGTGGTGTTGCTGCTACAGTACAGTTGGCAGTATCTCTTTATGTGACAACAGTGGTGTTAACTGTCCCAGTACCTGGCTAGCGGTATCTTTTTATGTGACAACAGTGATTGCTTTGCCCCAGTATCTGGTTGTGATATCTCTTTATGGGATAACAGTGGTGTTAACTGTCCCAGTAATACAGTTGTGATATCTTTTTATGTGACAACAGTGGTGGTCTTCTCCCAGTATCTGGTTAGCAGGTATCTCTTTATGTGACATTCAGTGGTATTAACTGCTCCAGTACTTGGTTAGAGTATCTCTTTATGTGACAAAGTGGTGTGCTTTGTCCCAATACCTGGTTAGCGGTATCTCTTTTTATGTGACAAAAGTGGTGTGCTTTGTCCCAATATACCTGGTTAGAGGTATCCCTTTATTTGCAACAGTGGTGTTAACTGCTCCAGTACCTGGGTAGCGGTATCTTTTTATGTGACAACAGTGGTGGTGCTGTCCCAGTGTCTGGTTAGCGGTATCTTCACTGTGTGTGACAACAGTGGTGTTAACTGTCCCAGTATCTGGTTAGCGGTATCTTTTTATGTGACAACAGTGGTGTTAACTGCTACAGTACTTGGTTGAAATTGTCTCTTTATGTGACATCCTTTCATCAGTGTCTACACCCACCTTGGTTGGCAATTGTCTTTTTATGTGACAACATTAGTGTTAACTGTCCCAATACCTGGTTAGCGGTATCTTTTTATGTGGCAACAGTGGTGTGCTGCTACAGTACCTAGTTGCTTGGTATCTCTTTATGTATTAGCAGTGGTGTTAACTGTCAAGTATCTACAGTTCAGTATCTTTATGTGACAACAGTGATTGTTAACTGCTGATACTTGGTTAGAGGTATCTCTTTATGTGACAGCAGTGGTGTTAACTGTCCCAATACCTGGTTGGCGGTGTCTTTTTGTGACTGTGTTGATTAACTATCCCCAATATTCTCAGTTAGTGAGTGTCTTTTTATGTGACAACAGTGGTGTTAACTGTCCCAGTATCTAGTTAGCAGTATCTCTTTATGTGACGACAGTGGTGTGCTGCTCCAGTACTTGGTTAGAGGTATCTCTTTATGTGACAAAAGTGGTGTTAACTGTCTTAATACCTGGTTGGCAGTATCTCTTTATGTAACAGTGATAGCAGTGGTGTTAACTGCTCTAGTACTTGATTAAATTATCCTTTTTTGCAACAGTGGTGTTAACTGCTCCAGTACCTGGGTAGCGGTATCTTTTTATGTGACAACAGTGGTGTAACTGTCCCCAATACCTGGTTGCTTGGTATCTTTTTATGTGACAGCAGTGGTGATATTTGTCCCAATACCTGGTTAGCGGTATCTTTTATGTGACAGCAGTGGTGTTAACTGCTCCAGTACCTGGTTGGCGGTATCTCTTTATGTGACA
Organism: Arion vulgaris; assembly: GCA_020796225.1. Lineage (NCBI taxonomy): Eukaryota > Metazoa > Mollusca > Gastropoda > Stylommatophora > Arionidae > Arion > Arion vulgaris. The sequence goes on from JADZMA010000894.1 coordinate 4,499, forward strand.
ACAGTGGTGTTAACTGTCCCAGTACCTGGATTGTGGTATCTTTATGTGACAGCAGTGAGGTGTTAACTGTCCCAATACCTGGTTAGCGGTGTATCTCTTTATGTGATAGCAGTGATTGTTAGCTTATGCTCCAGTACGCAGTTAGAGGTATCCCTTTATTTGCTTGTGATGGTGTTAACTGTCCGAATTCCTGGTTGGCAGTATCTTTTATGTGACAACAGTAGTTGTTAACTGTCCCAATACCTGGTTAGCGGTATCTTTTGTGTGACAATAGTGGTGTTAGCTGCTACAGTACCTGGTTGGCGGTATCTCTTTATGTGACAACAATTGGTGTTAACTGTCCAGTACCTGGTTAGCGGTATCTTTTTATGTGACAACAGTGGTGTTAACTTGTCAGTATCACAGTTGCGGTATCTTTTTATGTGACAGTGGTGTTAACTGCTACAGTACCTGGTTGTGGTATTCTTTATGTGAGCAACAGTGGTGTTAACTGTCCCAATACCTGGTTAGCGGTATCTTTTTATGTGACAACAGTGGTGTTACTTTGTCCCAGTATCAGTTCTTGGTATCTTTTAATGTGACCCAACAGTGGTGTTAACTGCTACAGTACCCTGGTTGTGGTACATCTCTTCATGTGACAACAGTGGTGTTAACTGCTACGAGTACCTGGTTGCTTGGTATCTCTTATGTGACAAAGTGGTGATAACTGATACAATGCCTGGTTGCGGTATCTTTTGTAGAGCAACAGTGGTGGTAACTGCTACAGTACCTGGTTAGAGGTATCTCTTCCAATGTGATAACAGTAGTGATTGCTGTCCCAGTACTGGATTGCTTGGTATCTTTTATGTGACAACAGTGGTGTGCTGTCAGTATCACAGTTAGCGGTGTATCTTTTCCCATGTGACACAACAGTGTTGTTAACTGCCCTGCCTGGTTAGCGGTATCTCTCTTTATGTGACCAACAGTGGTGTGCACTGCTCCAGTACTTGGTTAGGTATCTTTATGTGACAACAGTAGGTGTTAGCTGTCCCCAGCTATCTGGTTAGCGGTATCTTTATGTGACAACAGTTGTTAACTGTCAGTATCCTGGTTGGCAGTATCTCTTTTATGTGACAACTTGGTGGTGTTAACCTGCTCCAGTACTTGGTTGAGGTATCCCTTTGTTGCTTAACAGTGGTGTTAACTGCTCCAGTACCTGGGTACTTCGGTGTCTTTATGTGACAACAGTGGTGTGCTTTGTCCCAGTATCTGGTTCAGCGGTATCTTTTATGTGACAACAGTGGTGTTAGCTTGCTACAGTACCTGGTTAGCGGTATCTCTTTAATAACGACCAGCAGTGGTGTGATAGCTGCTACAATGCCTGGTTAGCAGTATCTTTATGTGACAAAGTGGTGTTAACTGTCCCAATATACCAGTTAGCGGTATCTTTTTATGTGACAACAGTGATTAACTGCTCAGTACCTGGGTAGCGGTATCTTTTATGTGACAACGATGGCGTTAACTGTCAGTATCTGGTTGTGGTATCTTTTTATGTGACAACAGTGGTGTGCTGCTACAGTACCTGGTTAGCAGTATCTCTTTATGTGACAACAGTGGTGTTAAATGCTACAGTACCTGGTGTGGTATCTCTTTATGTGACAGCAGTGGTGTTAAATGCTACAGTACCCTGGTTAGCGGTATCTTTATGTGACAAAAGTGGTGTTAACTGTCCCAATGCCTGGTTAGCGGTATCTTTTTTATGTACTTCGACAGCAGTGGTGTTAACTTTGCTATACAGTACCTGGTGCTTGTGTCTCTTATGTGATAACAGTGGTGTTAACTGTCCCAGTACCTGGTTAGCGGTATCTTTTTATGTGACAACAGTCGTGTTAGCTGTCCCGGCACAAAAAGCAATTTTTTAAAAAATTTTTAGAAAGACACAAAAAAGCTAATATTTTGAAGTGTTTAAAAAATCAAAAAACTGACATATTTAGAAGTGTTTAGAAAGACATCAGAAAAGCGAATATTTAAAAATTTTTTTAAAAAAGACTAAAAGCGCATTTTTTATAAGTGTTTAAAGGCATCAGAAAAGCGCATATTTTAGAAGTGTTTAAAAGGCATCAAAAAAGCTGACATATTTTAGAAGTGTTTGAAAGGCATCAGAGAGGTTGACATTTTTTTTAAAGTTTTAAAAGGGCCAGAGAGACTTTATTTTAGGTGTTTAAAAAGGCATCACCCTCATTTTAGCCTATTTTTATCGGGTTGGGAGGTTTGTGTTTTTAGGATCCCAGGCTATGTCGGGGGGAGTCTAACCCTGCGGCAAAAACCCAACAGACTGAAGGTGAAACCGACCGGCAGGGGGCAGGAGGGGCCTCATGGTGACAGTGCGGGAACCCCCGGCGGGTGGAAAATGCTCGGTCCCCCCTTCCGCTATGGGACAAATAGCATTTGTCCTCTCTCTCTCTTGAGGAGGACATCCTTTTTTTGTCTTGTTTCTATTTTACCCCTTTCCCTTAACATAAGGTTTAAAACTAAGTGCCCAGGAGCACACCCTGAAAAAACCGGGGGACCCCGGCAAAAGGGTAAGTCATCTAAGTGGACGACCCCCAGAAAAACCCAAAAGATTCGTCGCGGGGGACTGAAATGCCCGAGAACCCCCCAAAAAAATGTCTCAAAACGGAATGGCAGCCATTATTGGGGGGGAATCACAAACGAACAACCAAATGGTCATGCGCAAAATTTTATAACTTGGGCCCCCCCTGGGAAACAGCCAGGTGGGGGGGGACCGCCCCCCCTCCTCGAAGGGGTCCCCCCTTAGCTACTGGGGCCCCTGTTGTTTCTTGAAAACCCGGGGGGGGACAGGGATTTACGGCAGCAAGGACAAACTTTCCCCCCCTCAAATTATGCAATGGAATGCAAAAGGGGGTAACAAAAAAAACGAGAGTGGGGAACGTCTGGAGCAAAAAAGTTTACATCTGCTGTATAAAAGGGCCCCTTTAATCCGGGAAATAGATTCAGCATTAGAGGATTTGAAACCTTCCTCAGGATAGAAAAAATAGACAAAAAGGGGTGGAGTATAACACTGTTCGAAATTTCCCTACCGGAGTTGAACTCGGGCCCAACGATGAGACAGTTCATAGCTGTTAACTCTATAAACAAACTAAATGACACTTACAATATATCACCACCTCCATTCAAACTGAGCGGGGAAGTTTAAAAGTTAAGATGACAACTTGTTATAGTAGGAATTTGCCACCCCGCTGGGGCTATGCCCGCTAGATCCTCGGGTGGGGAAAAATGGCTGATCCCCGTCCCACCATTCTCAACCACCGATGTCCTCCCCCATGTTCCGACGGGGCACCAAGCACCCCAGATCTGGCTTTGCGAGACATTCACGGGAAATGGAAAGGCAAGTCTGCGACCAGATTGGGGGTGGACCATAGACCAGTGAAACCCCTCATAAATAAATTAAAAAGGAGGAACACAAACTCTGCCCTAGTTAATTAAAAAAAGGCAGACGGGTTTATTCAAGAACTAGCAGACAAGTACTGTAAAGAAATTAATCAATGGGAAAAAGGGACAGAGATGACTTTCATTCAAAAAAGCCATTTAGATGCTGAAAAAAGGCTATCCCCAGGGGGAGGAGAAAAACTACCATTTGGGAAACCGAGATGGAAGTTCTATGCCGTTTTGGGTCCCAGAAAACAATGGAACTCGCAAACGGACCAAAATGTAATGAAACACAATGAAAGGGGCCCTTTATGTTAGAAAAAGAAACCAGGTGTAGAAAATCCTGGAAAAAAAAGACACCCTCTTTGAAAGGGAAAAAAGATACTCAAAGTTGTGAGACTTCAAAAGCCCTGAACATGAAACCCCATCTAGAGGCAGTTCCCCAGAAAGGGAAAAACCCCCAAAGGAAAAGGAGCATCCCCCCTGATGGCCCAGTGTTAAAGCAAGAAAGTCACTAAATAAGTCAGGAGCAAGGAAAGAAGTGAAAGAAAAATCTACATTAAAAAAAAGCAACAAGTGAACCCTGTAGGGGGTAGACATCCATGCTGAGCTGCAGAAGCACTAAAAACTCAACAAAACCCCCGGGACCGATGGGATCAAACATTTAAAAAATAGGCCCCAATAAAGAGTTTCTATCCAATTTTTAACAATAGTTGGGGACAGGAGAGTCCCAACATCTGGAAAAAAGCCCCAAACCCCCCAATTTTCAAAGTGGGAAAAAAAAAAAGGGTCCCCGAGCTACAGACCTATAAGTTTTCTGTTGCACTGCAAAACTGCTGGGGGGTGAAAACCCCGACTCCCGTGGAGAACAACCAAAACGGGTCAGCCCAGACAGGCTAAGGGGGAAAAAAGCACTGATGACCAAGTGGTCCTTTTTAAGGACATGAAAAAGGCTTCCCAAAAAAAGAAGAAAACCCCCCTGTGTTTTTTACATGTCTAAAACCCTTGACAAATCTGGAAAGATGGGGTTTCATCAGCCTTAAACCCCGTGGAATCGGGTAGAATGTCTATTGGATAAAAAACTTTTTCCATAGACAAGATCTTAAAAATTTGGGTGGGTGACAGTCCCGATTTAAAAAAAGGAAGGGGGTCCCCAGGGGTCTTCCCCCCTTTCTTTTTCCTGGTATATTTTGATCGCCAAACCCTGCCCAGACATTATCCCCCTCCATGCTGATGTCTAGCTGTGTGTACACCGGTTTTTGGTCCCCCCATCTTTAAACTCCAGGCCAGCCTGAACAGCGTCATAATGTGGGCAAATAAATGGGGCAGAAATAAACCCGGGGAAAACTATAGCCGCTTTTTTCATTGTCAACAAAGGGAACACTTAGACGAAATTTAACATGATATCGTTCCCCCTTCCTCCAACCTTTTTGGGGGTTAAACGAAGTGTCTGAATGGAAAATACATAAGGAAACAAACAGAAGGCTGAGGAAACAAAGTGTAATGCGAAGCTGGCTGGAACACCTGGGAGCTGAATTCGAATCCCGAGTCAGGTGACACTTTCAGTTAGACCGACCCCCGAAATGCATACGACATGGAATAGCAGCCCATTTAAACAAATGATACTGGAAAAAAAAAAAGGGGGGTCTGCATTTTGGGGGCCAGAAATCTAAAATTTTTGAAATGGAAAAGGCACCAACATCCAGCCCCTTTGGAAGCAGAAGAAGGAAAAGGGTTTCAGACTGAAAGGATCAAAAAAAATCCCACCTCCACTCTGAAAAAAAGGGGTGAAAAAAAGGGGCGACTGGGAAAGTCAAACCAAAAGAAAAAAAATAGGGAAAATCATACTTGGGAAATACAAATCATAATTTTTTATGAAGAATTGCTTTTTTTATCACTGGGGAAAAGACTCGTACCACTAAACTTTAACCTCCATCCCAAATTATTACAAAAATGGACCAATCTAGTGAAAAAGCAATTACAATGGAACATTCCTTTCATGTTTCGAAGACATGGGTAAAAAATTTACACAGATGGGTCGGGAATGGGGGAACCATGAATGGTGGGAAGGCATTATGCCCCCGATGCTACCACTGTGCTCGGGCCCTACGAAGAATATTTCCCAAATCAAGCAGAAATCTAGCCCTTTTGATGGCAGCACAGAAGAATAAGCTCGCAGCTGCAAAAGAATTATTTCTTACAGACTCATTTTCAGCTATACAAGCCCTGGGGCTAAATCCCCTGAACACAGTACAAAAACACAAAAAGAAATTGCTCAGCTTTTAGAAAAGGAGAAATTCACTTGCAGTGGATTCCATTCCTGTGGCATTGCAGGCAATGAGTGCTGATGTCTTAGCTGGAGGGCAGTGCCAAAACAAATTTTCCAAAAATTTGTTTTTTCAAGAGGTCAAACCCCTACAAAAAGAAAATCTGCAGTAGACTGGAAGACAAACACTGGATATGATTAGGGAAAAAGACTCCTAAAAGACCTAAGAGAACAGACCAGGTTTATATTTCGACTACCCCCCGACACTGCAGACTCAACAAACATTTTTAACTAGAATAAGCAAACAGTTCGCCAGTGCAGAGGCAGAACAAAAAGAGAATCCTGAAGACTGCCCTTTTCTGTGTGAGCTGAAAGCAACATGTGGCCCCCCCCAGCGACCGAAAACTGTTTTGGGGAAAAACCTGAGGACGAAGCTGTCTGCCCAGTTGTGGTCCACATTTGCCATGACCAGAGATCGCTGAAAAAAAGAAGAAGAAAAAAGGGGAAATCAGGGGATTTATTTTTTACAAGTTTTTAAAAACATCAAGAGAGCTTACATATTTTGGGAAAAATCTACTTCCTCCCAACAGTTCTGTCCAAATCGGGGAAAAGGGGGAAAGGGGTGGAAATTTTTTCTCACTGCAATAATCAGCATTGTATCAAGATGAGTCGTCTTCTTTTTTTTGGATTTGTTATTCTTTCATTATTTCTTTTTTTGTCCCCCTTTCTTTTTTCCGTTAGGTGGAGGTTTAACTTATGATCGGTTTCCCAGATAGTACGTTGGTCCTTGTTGGGGGGGTTGGCTGTCCCTCTTTCCGTTAAACGAGGGAGGGGGCTTTAATTTGGTTTAGGGGGAGATTCACCTTTTTTTTATATTTGTTTATGTAGTTGGTCTTGATATTGTCTATCCATCTTTTTCTTGGGTTTTTGCTCTAGTATCCGATCTCTTTTTTTATGCGTTATTGGTGGTTGGTTGTATTTTAAGTATACACAAAAATATGTTATAATAAGTAAAAAATATTCCAAAAAAAATGTTTTTTATATCGTATAATATCATATTACGTAATAAAAATTTTTCCAAAAACATTCTTTGTCGGGGGGGCACAACCCCGGAGAAGAAAAGTGGTTTTAGACCTGGGGGAAACTCTTAGACCAAATAATTTCCCCACGACTAATTTTGGGGGAAAATATTGAGAAAAAACCACTATACTAAATTTTATAGATTTTAAAAAACCTTTGATAGAACAGAATTTTCTGTGGGAAAATTTCCGAATGCTATGGAAAACCGACAAAAAAAACATTATTAAGGCCCCTATGATGGTTCACGGTGTGCGGGTTTGCATAATGGTGACACAGGGTGGTTTATGGTTGAAACCGGGTAAAGCAAAGGTGTATTCATTCCGCATTGTTTTGGGGCCATTGACTGGGTGATGGAAAATGGTGGGGGCGAAACTGGCATTTATTGGGATAGAAAAAAGTAACTAGAAGATTTATTTTGAGATTATATTGCCCTTTTTAAGAAAAAACAAGATATGCAAGAAAAAAAGACAACTTGTCATCTATAGCTCAAAAGTTGGACTGCAGATAAGCTATGAAAAACAAATATAATAAGACCCCTTTAGGGTAAGGGTATCCCCCGGGAATCAAAAATGAAAAAAATAACAACATTTCACCATTTAGGTGCAATTTTGATTACAGGAAATGTTAAAAAAAAATTATGATACAATTGGAAAAATCAACATCAGCTTTTAAAAGTCTAAATAAAATAGGGAACTCAAGTTATATGTATTAAAACTACTAAATTAAATTTTCAAAAAATGTTGATCAATCCTAAATATCCCAGAGAGTTGGGGAAAATGATAAAGATACAAAAGCAGGTTGAATGATTTAAAGATGTCTGCAAAAATAATAATAAAAAGGGAACAATTCAGAAAGTGATGTCTAGTCAACCACTGTAAAACTGTTATAAGAAAGAGAAGAGGGAAATATGTTGGACACCCCTTGAGAAGAAATGTCGGTAAACCACTATAAACTGTTATAAAAAAGAAAGATAGATATGTTGGGACACCTTGGGAGAAATGTCAACGAATATAACAGGTTAATGGGGAAGGTTCAAAAGAAAAAAGGTCGACCTAAGGCCCCTGAAACGAACTTTGCTGAAGAGGCAGGAAATTTCACATTCCCTGGGAAAATTGGCGGGGGCCCAGGATGAAATGGGGAAATTTCTTATTTTTGTAACGTATAACGGAACAGAGGAATTTTATTATTATATCGGTATCTTTGTTTCGTTCTTTTTATTTATATAGTAAAAAAAAAAAAATCGCATTATTTTTGGGAAGCACTTTGATCGAATCTCTCTTCCTCGCATCCCCCCTGGGGTGAACCAACATCATGAATTTTACGTCATGTGCTACCCGTCCAAACATGGGGACTGACAAAACAAGAAAGGGGAAAAATTCCCCATGCAAAAAAATGCTTGGGAAAACAGTAAAAAGCGAAGAACCAAAAAATGAGAAATTAGAAGAACAGTCGAACAACCCTGCATTGGTTTGAAAAAAAATCAAATGGTTTGCACTTTGGGCGAATGAACCCGAATACACCAGTTTCGAGCGTCAAAAAATGGAATCATCAAAGGGAAAGGGCAGACAAAAAAAAGATGGGGTTGATGGGTTAAACATCTTGAAATTCCCCTTACAGCATATCAAGCGACCGAACAGATATCTCGGAAACCGATCATCAGTTAAAACCCCACGTAGCGGACAAAGGGGGGGAAAAAGAGAAAAAAGGGCTATTTGACGACTTATATCGAATTTACTATTCAACACTTTCTATTCGAATACTTACTATTCGATATCCTGGCGATTGACCGTTTGTGTACGCATTGCATTAGATTACTAAAAGAAAGTTTATTGTTGGATGCAGACGTCGAGGCTATCATTGATTAAATTGCAATGAAGGTTTGTGATTTACAAGGATGGATGGGTAGTTCGTCACGCATGGGCCTTCTCTGTACCGATACCCTTTGTTTACATTCCTGTGCAAGGTTACGAAATGGCGACTTTTGGTCAGTATATTATAATATCGCTTTAAATTCCGACTGTCGTTAATGATTAATTTTAAATCAAATTTCATATGTAGCTCTAAAATTGTATAGCATTATCACTTTTCTTAACCACATTTGACGTGGAGAGGTAGTTTTCTATCCTGTGCCAGGTGTTGCGCTTGACGTTGTTAGTCCATGCTTTCGCAGGAACTCTGAGATGTTATCTATCCATCGTGTTCTTGGCCTACCTCGTGCTCTGCGCCTGAGTGTCGATTTTATAGGCACGTGATGGTAGTAAATGTGGTTCCATTACTACATTGTGAGGCATTATCACTATGTGATATAATTGAAGTTATATCTGTATGAACTAGTCACATTCTTAGTCCGTTCAACAACTCATGCCCACAGTCCAATGCGAATTGTAGTAAACCATCGTTCCCCAGTGGGGAAACTTGCACCAACCTCAAAAATAGTTTGGTTCACCTTCTCAACCACTCTGTCTACATAAGTAAAATATTCATTCACCTTCTGTCATTCTGTCTATATAAGTAAAGCAATGATTCACCTTCTGTCTCTCTGTCTACATAAGTAAAGCAGTGATTCACATTCTGTCTACATAAGTAAAGCAATGATTCACCTTCTGTCACTCTGTCTACATAAGTACAGCAATGATTCACCTTGTCACTCTGTCTACATAAGTAAAGCAGTGATTCACCTTCTGTTAACATAAGTACAGCAATGATTCACCTTCTGTCTCTCTGTCTACATAAGTACAACAGTGATTCACCTGTCATTCTGTCTACATAAGTAAAGCAATGATTCACCTTCTCAGTCATTCTGTCTACATAAGTAAAGTTGCCCGTGGTAGAGCGGTATGGAGAAATTGCCTGCAGGCTCTATGTAACGTATAACAGTGTGAGAGAAATTATTATATATCGTCTACGTAAGAACAATATTGATTCACCTCAGTCAATCTGAATGTTATCAAGTAAGACCACAGTGATTTGTTCACTCAGTTGCAAGTAAAGCTAATATATTATACAATTCTTTTGTAAACTTCTCTTGTGATAAGATGCCATGCACATTTAATCAAAAACCCAATATTTGGTTATATCTTGACATTCTTGTTTGCTATTGAGGATTTAAGCCCAGGTACATCTTTCAACAAGTCTTTTATTGGTTATATCAGAGTGTATAGGCAACAAACATGAAAAATAAGAATTAACTCATTTTAGAATCAAGTATTAAATCATTACTATATATATATATATATATATATGATATATATATACCTAAACTTTATATTGTATATTAGATAAGCCTGATGATGAACAAATCCTTAGCACAGAGTTACAGTCCCTTCTCTCTAAGTTATCTTCTAGATTGGTTCCATACAGGCATGTGTGACCATCAGGTAATGACGATTAGTTGGAGAGAGAAGTGGACTGTGTGACAGACAACCTAGGGACTTGGCGTAACTTGTGTTACACGAGGCTGAAGGCTTTGATCAGTAAACAATATAGATTATATGTGAGTTACTGAGAGGTTAACTCATTCTATTCTTAACACACTTCATGAGTGGTTCGTAAAGTTGAAACAGGAATGGTGAGACGAAACTGGGTGGATATACTGGTAGAGACAGGGTTCTGATAAATCACCTTCATTTTGTCCTGTGCCGGGAGTCATGGGTAATGAACAAGCTGATAGATTGGCTACAATTCAGAGCAGCTGCAATGCGAATAACATTCTTAACTATTTGGCACTAGATTGAAAAACAGGTTGTGGCTGAATTAAATTATGTTCTATTTTCCCATTGCAGGTGTATGTACAAATTCAGCGCAGTTTTCTTATTATTAACGTGTTTTATGAGTAATATACCATTTTGTAGGTCAATGAATTTCCGTTAAGATAGATCTAAAACAAATACACAGTGGCGCTCCCAGCAGCTTATGGGAGCCAATCAGTTAATGCAGTGAGTCTTTCCGATCATTGGAGTTTCAGAGTTGTAGATCCACTTGCTGACCAGATTGAGAGTTGTGGGTACAGACAGAAAAGAACGACATACCAAATGGACAAAGAGATTGAAAAATCAATATTGAACTGGCATGTTGATCCACTGCATTTATTCACGGTGGAGATCGGAGCACCTGTGGACATTTCTGGAGTGCTATGATGATTGATTCTTTAATACATTTATCTACCGCACTGAAAAACACCTGCCTACTCTGTGTTCTTCTTCTTTGTAGTCACACTGCCACGGATTGTTGCCCAGTGTCATGTTTTCTGTTTGTCTTGCTGTTCTGGTGGTTTGTGTGATGTTATTTTTGCTCTTTCCCGGATTCTTCCCATCTAACCATTTTTTTCTTCGTTTTTCTTTTTTTTTCCCCATAAAAAGAACATATGGGAAAAAAATGTTCTGTTGTAGAAGACTGTATGCTGGGGGTTTTGGATCATTCTTTTTAAGTGGCCAAACCACTTCATTCTTTTTTTCCCAATGTAATTCAAGCAACTTCTGTCCAACTTTCTTTCTTATGGGGGGATTCTGCTTTCTTCTTGTTTAATTTTTCGAGCCATTTCATGTAGTTTTTTTTTGTGACTGCCACCTTGTCCATTTTCCCTTTTAACACAAAGTGGGTAAAAAAATCTTTGTCATCGTTGTAGCTGCCTGTAAATTTTTGGTGAAAAATAAAATGGTGGTTACAGCATTTGCTTTTTTCCCCCCTCTTCTATCTAGTCTTCCTCTTCTGTAAATATCTTCCTAAGTATTTGAATTTTTCCCCTTAGTTGATCGAGTGCCTTGGCATGGATGTCTAGTTTTTTGTTTTCTTCCCATTTTTTTTATTTTATGTTTTTGATTTTTATGTCTGTTTATCAATTTTTTTTTCAAAGGGGTCAATAGATTTAGATCTTTTCATTTTTATTATCAACATTTATCTAAAACAGTTAATTTATTTCACAACTAATTGGGCTTTGAGTTATTTTATCCATATATCAATAAAAAAGTTGGGTAGAGGACACCCTTTTTTCTAAAACCATGTAAAGGGGAACCATGGTCATTTCTGTTTTCTTACGACTCTGGCTATCTTTATATAAGGCCGTATTACCTAATAGTTGTCCATGGACCCAAATTTTTCAAGGATCTTATAGTTTCACCTGTTTTCTATCAAATCCTTTTTTTTGGTCTATAAAATAAGTTTTACTTTTATTGTATTCAATTGTTTGTTAGGATCTGTCTTTGTGTAAAATTTCTGTGCAGCCTTACCCCCCCAAACCCCAAACTTTTTTAACGGGGCCCAAATATGTCTTGCCTTCCTCAATATTTTTTTCAAAATTTTTCCTATATAGCTAAAAGAATCCCCTTATGTTTCAAATCCTTTGTCTCCTTTTTTCTTCCATTTGGGACTATAATAGCTTCGCCAGTCATCTGGGGCTTCTTGTGCCAAACCATGTTTTGTTTCTTTTTTCATGTAAGTAACATTTCTGTTGTTATACCATCTATCCCCTGCTGCCTTTTTTCTTTTTCTTTTTTTTATGCCATTTCAACTTCGATTCTAAAATGTTAAATTGTTTGGGATTTTCCATGTTTTATTTGAAATGTTTCTGTACCTTGTGTTTAGTTTTAAAGGGTTTCCGAAAAAATATTCTTTCCATTTTTTTTAATATCTTTCTGTTGGTTAGAGGTTTCCCCAGACTTTTTTTTATAATGGGACTGGGTTGAATTGTTCTTCTCTTAGCCTCATTGCCTTGATCTTCTTAAAACTTTCTTGTTTTAAAAAGTTCCGAAATGCTCCATACTTTCCCAAAAATTTGATTTAGATGACTTTATTTTACTATTCATTCTTGTGTTCTGTATTTGGTGTAGTTTTCATCAATTTTGACTTTTACCTGTTATTTTTTTCTTTATAAATTTTTAACTTTTATTCCACCATGCTGGGGCTTTCTGCTTTTTTAACTTTTGTCCAAAATTTTCCCACTATATCCATATTTTTTTTGGGTTTCCATTCTTTATTTATGTTGTTTCCCTCTATGGTGTTAAGGCTGTTTGGTTTTCCCCTTAATTTGACCCCTAGTTTCATTTTTTTTAGTTTTTCAATATCTATTATTTCAATTTTTAAAGTTTACTCTGTCTTTTTTCTAATTGGTTTTGTAGAAAAGTACCACTGTTTTAATCAGAGTCTTTTGTTTTGGGATGGCTTAGGTTTTATGCTCCATCTATCACTTTTTTTGTAGTAAAAAAATCGATCTTCCGTTTAAAATTATTATTTATAAGGCAAATCTGGCTTCTCCTGTGTTGGAAAAATTATTGGTGATAAATATTCATGTTCTGCACAAAAAGCAGGCCCGTTTCTGTTTTTTCATTGTTGTGTCGCTGAATTCCCAGATATGTTTCCCATGGGGTTTTTCCCCAACCTTCCCGTTAAAAAATCCCATAATATATATTTGTCGTGTTGTTTACTTTTCTACTGTTTTTCCTTTAAATTTAAAAATTGGTTCTTTCTTCTTCATATGAGTCATTGAGGTGCATAAATCTGTAAAAGTTCTTTCCTCTTACCTTGTGCTGTTCATACGGATGATTCTTTCTGATGTTCTCTATTTCTAATATATATTTTTGCTGCAGCAGGGGAAAGCAACCGACACCATGCTTGTTTTTTTGCCTGGTTGTTTTCCCTCACCATGTAAATACGAAATTTATGTATTTTCTTAATCCCCTGTCCTTGTCTTCTAGTATGCTACCCCCATGATTGTATTTATGTTGGATCATATATTCTACTATCTCCGTTGTTTTATCTCTAATCAAAAAATTTTCCCACATCTTATCCAAACTCTGGTTTTTTCCATTACTGTGTTGGTTTTTACTTCACCGCTTTTTTTTGTGTGTTTCTTTTGAAGCCGTGTTATCGCGTTCTTCTAAGTATTCCCACAATACTCTGTGTTACCAGAGCTAAATATGGGCAAAGCAAGCCACGAAAAAACTCATGTGAAATGTGATGCTTGTGAAAGTTACCACCCCAAAAAACGGTCATCAGCATAAGAAAGAAAGTTGGGACAGAACCTTGCAAATCTTTTGAGAAAAAAGAATGAAGTGGTTTGGTCCCTAGAATAAAACCCAAACCCCACTGGATACGTCCTCTGCATCAGGAAAGTGGCGTCGGGCCCTCAGCAGTAGTGAATTGATCACAAACCAAGCGCACCGGGTTTCCCGACCCAGGTGGGCAAATTTGTTTTCCGTGGGATTTTACAAAAGGAAAAATAACCTGCGGTTCAGAAGCATGACAAACTACTGTACATATAAGTGGTGCTGAAAATACTGTTTACTGTGGTTGATGGCTCGTCCTATAAAGGATATGCTCGATTTTCATTTCATAACTGCAATACTTAGTTTTTACGTGTTTCGTCACGCATTTTATAGTTAGCCGTTCAGGTTTTTAATTGAATTCCTAATCAATGTATCATCACTAAAATAATTTCACAAATATTATAACATGTTTTTTTGTACAGAATTGTTGCAACAAATATGATAACATATTTTTTTCATCCATAGTAACGTTTATTGCGGTATTTTTGTACAGAATTGTTAGCAAATGTGTAATTTTACTAACCAGTAACAGCTGCAACAGGGCACAAACTCATTATGGATCATGGTCAGATCTACATGAAGAGGAACTTTTACAATTTTTTAGTCTGCTAATGTACATGAGTCTAGTGCAGGATCCAAATGCAGAGTTATATTGGCCTAGTAAGTAGCTCTTTCATGGTTTGTGGGGATGGGGTTTTATGTCTAAAGGCTGATATGGAATAATTAAAGCCTTGGTGAGATCTCCAATCTAGAAATGAGCGAGCTAAAACAAAGTTAGGTTGTGTGTGATTTTCTTAGGATGAAATGTATGAAGTTTTGGCAGCCACATGAGTGTATTAGTGTAGATGAGAGAATGTTAAAAATAAGATAAAATATGGGGTTTTGACAGTCACATGAAGGATAAACCAACTAAGTGGGGATGAAATTATGGATGATAATCGTTTCGGGATCTCTTTGGTATGACATGCTAAATATAAACTAAAACACAGATAATTTCTTAGTACTTCAAATTTAACTTATGAGTTATTTTGATTTATTTTCTTTGTTCACAGAATACATTGCTTAACTTTGAGAAGAAATGATCAAAGAATACCAATGAACTTTTCTAAGAGAGAGCTATCGACTCAAGATAGTTAGAGCACATGCCTATCTCAAAATAAGTGCTAAAGGATCACCATTCATGTACTGCTCAGCACCAGTGGTGGAAATCGGTTAGAGCGGGGCAAGTCATGGGTTGGCCGTGCCTGTGAACTATTCAGCTGTATGCGGCTCAACAATATTGACTCTGGGAAGAATGGATACCAATGCCTCCAATATACTGGATCACTTTTTCAACCATCATTAAATTTGACAAAGGTTGCAGATAGGCAAATCCCGCGGTGTTGGATGCAGACTTCAAAGCCATCATCAATGAAAACTGCAATGCAGATGACAACGTGATTTACACGGATGGATCGGTAGTTAAATCACGAAAAGTCTGCATGTGCCTTCTCTGCAAGCTTAAGTGGCAGAATGGTCAAGGAAGCCAGTGGTGCATTTAGTATGACAACAAGCAGCATGACAATGGAGGTACTGGCGGTGACCAATGCACTACTCTGCTTAGAGTCCAAACTACTCTCATGCGTGCATTCTGGGTGACTCATTGAGTATGATCCAAAAGGTGGAGGCCAGTTAGGTGCGCAGCAATGGACTGAATCACTGCAGTCATCAACAATTTGCAGAATTACACTTGTCTTCGTTCCGAGGCACATGGGTGTGTGGCAATGAGAGAGCAGACTGGCGCTCTGTCCGCTATATTAGAGGAGCCAGCCAATGGACAAAGCGACATCTTGACGCCTCATAGAGTGTGGCCACAGAGAAGATCTTCATCTAAGCAATCCACGTCAACTTCTAGATTGCGGGAGCTGGGTTTGAAGATTGGAGTGGCCAGAAAAGAACAGCATAACAGGTATATGAGTAGGCTCGTCAATCAAAATCGAACTGGTACGGTCAGTCGCTGGACGCTGTTGGAGATATTGAAGGAGATCGACACCTAGGACATGTCGAGGTGTAATGAAGATATTTCAAACAGAATTGAATTTTGTTTGTGTCCCTCACAAAATACATGACTTAACTTTGAATCCTGTTTTTTTTTTGTGTTACATTTGTTCATGCATTATTTTTGTTTAAATCCTTTGACTACAGAATACAAACTGTCCATGGCTAAGACATCTTGTGACTTTTGAAAGGTAATAACAGTATCCTCATTAGGAAAGTCTGGGTAAATCAACAGTTTTCATAACATATGGTATATTGTGGGATATAGTGTTCTTCTTTCTATTCTCTAATCCTGTTTTGTCTCACAGCGTCAGACTAAGAAAAGATTTCTAACACAGACTTTTGTGTCCACTTCATAAAGAGAACACTTACATGTCTAACCTTGATCATGTATGGAGCCACCTGTGGTAGGTCATTGTGTTCTAGGATTGGACTCCTACAGTCATCTCTGCACACACCAGAGGTGCAGCAGCACACACCTGAGACTGCTGTCATCATCACTTGTGATGGGCGGCTATTATAGTGTTTTTTTCACTACCTCTGTTATTTCGGAGGTCCACCTTTTTGCGTTAACAGGCTTTTGCTTTGTATCCACTGTATCAGAATTTAAGGCGTACACATAAGATCTGTTGATATTCTGCGTATCGGCAGAACCATACAGTAGTTGGTTAGCAATCTGTTTGAAAGTCTTGATTGATGAACTAACATACATACATCCAGAGAACTGAACTCTTTATGTAGACATTGAATAACAAACTGAAAGACTGACCATAAATTTACTGTTTGTCGCCGCATGTTGCCGGGACTCTCAGGAGCAAGAATAGTAACAACCTCAGGCATGTAATAAGAGGTGAAAAGGTCGGGCCTATGGAAGATACCCTAGTAAATAAAAGCGTAGAAATCTGAGAGATAGAAATATCAACTAAATTCCATAGAAAAGATTGAACAATTGTCCAGGATAGAACGATAAAGTGAAATTGCTTGCAGGCCCTATGTAATGTATAACAACCCGATTTTTACCAATGGATAGAAAAGGTGTAACAGTTTTGAATATCTCGCCCCTGCTAAAAGAGATGGGATGAAGCAAATTAAAAGAACAAATATAGCCATAACAACTAAAAACAATATGGAATGGAACCGATAGGAAAATAAAGATCAGAATACTTAGGTGTGCACATTCCAGCGACAGCGTATGGTGTGAAGCATGGACATTTAAGAAGGGTTGAGAAAACACACATGTGCTTTGAATATAAATGTCGCCTGAGTGGTTACCGAGCCCAAATTTGGGGTGTAAAGAATAGAACCACTGTTATCTGCTATGCATGTCGTAAGAGGCGATAGAGGTCTGGTAGAAAACGGATGAACCAGGCCGTAAGGCGCATAACATGGTGCAACGACCCCTCACAATGAGGAATGAGATAACGAATTCTACGGTCGCCAATCTGCCTCGGAGATTTAGCCACGTGGTAAGAATGTCAGACCTACCATCACGAGGGTGGCAAACTACTACGGGAAGGAGTCGCACAAATGGAGGCAGAAATCATAGAAATTATATCCTAGAACTGCCCCAGTATGCAGACTTGAGAAGAAAAGAGGTGCACTGCATCAGCATCTAATACAAACTGATGTCGTGGCTGATAATCTGAGGCAGACGGCTGCCTTTATTAGAGAATCCAAAATCCCAAACTAGATGAATGCGAAGAAAGAAGAATATCAAATGTAACAGAAGTGTCCTTTGTATATCATGGATAGAGGAGAGAACAAATAGATCTATCTAGAAGTACTAAAAATCAAAAAGCTGGCTGCTACAAATAAAAAATGAACAGGGACCCCCGCCGGTGCTATGGGTTTGTGCACTGCGCTGAGATCTTCCTGTTATGAAAGAATCAGAGCACACATAGTTACTCCCAGTGCAATGATGATGGTCCTATCAATCAAATAATGAACAAATTGAAGTAGGACATATAAAAAGACATGAAGAGTTGGAGAAGACCATTATGGAAGGAGGTATACGGCAAGAAAGATTGATTCAGGATGTGAAGGGATTTGAGCATGATGCCTATAGGGGCGGAACATTTTGACCTAAAAGAGAGAAATTCTGAAGGACTTGGGTGTGCAAAGTTCTGCTCACTGTATCAAAGAAATAAGTTTACTTTGTTCTGTTTATGATCATCTCATGACTTTCTATCATAGAATAGTTCATAATTTCATTGCAGGTATCTGTGGCATAGAGGTTGAGTGCTCCCTTAGTTCTAAAGGTCCCCGATCCATCTCATTCTCACCCTGAGTTTCATGGGGCCTGTTCCACCCACAGGTCTATGTTGCAACTCTATCATACCATCTGAGTCTGAAATCCACCGAAGGACATTGTTGAAAAAGGTCGACTCTTATTATATTTAACTGGTGGCTTACCACTTTTCCCAGCCATACAGCAACCGATTTTACTTTATATTTACGTGACCTTACGTTTCTGAGGCCATACAGCAACACAGATTTCACATTTTCACAGTTTTAACGGTGACTTTGGCAAATCGGATCACATGTCCTAAATTTGTAGAATCTTATGCGTTTGGCCTCCCAAAACCCAAAGTAAGCAACTATCACGTTCTTGGCAAAGATCAACATATCACAAGGGTGATTAAAATTGGTCAAAGAATGAACCAATGAAGAAGAACAGTGACTTGCCACGTTTTCTGAGCCATACAACAACAAATTTCACATTTTTTATTTAACTTTGTGGTTTATACGTTTCGAGCCATCAGCAACACAGATTTCACATTTGAACTGAATATAACAAAACTGTTAGTACAGTATTATGGGGATTATTTTCCCTGTTTTATCCAGGGCGGGAGAAATAGTAGTAACACTGTGATCTATAAGGCACCTAAAAAGTCGACTAAGGTAGGGCCTAGGAAGCTACCTAGTAAATAAAAAGTGTCCGAAATCGGCCTACTTGAAAGCGCATCAATCACTCTTAACCCTTAGAACCCGGGCACCCGATAATTCGGGATTGAATGTAAGCGTTGCATGCCCGAATAACGTTGGAGATTTTTCATTATTTTTGGTATTTGATAATAAATTTGTACAAATGTGATGTCAAACACAATGCACTTGTTGTAGTGGTTTTGGGGAAAATGAGGACGCTGTTGTGTGATTTTATTTTGGTTCTGATAAGGTAATTAGTTCAGTATTTTCAGGTTGAAAAGATATTCAAAATTTATCGAAAATGGTCACTCTAAAAGTATAACAACAGAGCAAGCTCCCTTGAACTGTTTTGAATAATCTAAGATAAATTAGACTTAGAATTGGATTATTCTGATAAGGATATAGAAAGTGAGTTAGATGATCATTTAGACAAGGAAGAATTGTTTTAATCGATTAATATTCAAGCTATATGTTCAATCTGGAGAAAATCTCATATCAGGAGTATTGCGCCGTACTCCCATATTAAATCAAATAAGTTTTAAAGTTTAGTATTCTGCAAAAAGATAATATGCAGCAATAACGGTGATGATGGAGTAAGTCAATAACAAAGTATAGTACATTAAGTGTGTAATATATCTTTTTAATATAACTCTGATATGGGGTGTTTTCCAGTATCTCCGGGAAGGGATTTTTTAAAGGGACAGGCGGCCAGGGTTAACCCTTTGGGTCACATACATATCAAAAAGGTTAACAAGTGGTCGATATGGAGCGTTTGAAGAAGAGATCCAAGAAGCATTTCTTGGCTACTTTATTTTTTGGTTTCCAAACATGTTGGTAAAAATAAGTGAAAACTCTGCAAACTTTACGCATTAATGTTTATTTTGTTTATTTAGATAAACAATCCCATCTCCTTCAAATACAAAATCGTGTACATCAACAAATAAATAAGCAATGTTGTATATCAACAAATAAATACAGCAATGTAGTAATAGTTGATCAGACATTCCTAAACAGAAATACTGATTACAAGCAAAATTTATTCAAAATATGACATTAATGTTGATGTTTTTAAATAGGAGTTTCTGGGAACACATTAAGGCAATGGGTGAACAAGATGGTGAAAAATTGTCTTTTCCCAGGTGGAACTGGTTGTCACTCTTGTAGTTAAGGTAGGATGGGCCTTTAATTTGCGTTCCCGATGGAGTCCCCCTTGTGTTATATCTAAAATCGTTTATTTTGTGCCTTGATATTATTTTCATCTTTTTCTTAGTCTTCCCTTGGCTCTGTTACCTGGATCTCTTTTATTGTATACTTTATTGGTGGTTGGTTGTATTCCATTCTCATTAAATGTCCGAACCCACTACATTTGTTGTCTTTCAATGTATTCAGTGCATCAAGTTATGAAGGCAGAAAATCAAGACATTGAGCTGATTCATATATTCATGTTAGTTTTCGATTAGTGAATTTTCTTCATTTGCTCTAGCAAAACCACTCATAAGTTACTCTCTCTGTGATTTCTTCTTCAACGATCTCTGGTCATTTACTTTGGGCCACAAACTGGGCAGTTAGCTTCCCGGTCTCCCCCAAGCTTAGTTTTCAGTCACTGGGTGTGGCCACATGTTGCTTCTCAGCTCACCCAGGAGAGGACAGTCTTGCAGGACATGCTCCGGTGTCTGTTCTGCCTGCTGACACTTGCAGGAAACTGTTTTACTTATATCTAGTCTTTAAAAAGTGTTTGTTGAGTCTGCAGTGTCTGGTATGGGGTTGAACTATAATGACCTGGTCTGTTCTGCTTAGGTCTTTGAGTGAGTTTTTTCCATAACCATATCCAGTTTTCTCTGTATGAGGGTTTTGACCTCTTGAAAAGACAGGGGTTGGTAATTTGTTTTTTGGCATTGCCCTCCTTAGCTAAGACATCAGCACTCTCATTGCCTACAATGCCACAGTGAGATGGAACCCCTGCAAGTAATTTTCTGTCTTTTCTGAAGCTGAGCAAGTTTCTTTTGGTTTTGTACTGTGCTGTCAGGGATTTAGCCCCCAGGTCTTGTATGGCTGACAGTGAGTCTGTAAAATATGGGTCTCTGTGGTTAAGCCCTTTGCCTTGTAATTGAAGGTGTGGTTTGAGTCGGACGCCATTCTGTTTGAGTGCATTTTCCAGAGACCTAGGTTGTTGCTGGCGCTACGGAGTTCGTGCTTTGTGCAATACTCTGGGCATGTCATGCCATTTCTGCGGAGAGGACCGGGCCATATGAAACCCAGTGCAATGAAGTCAATCCTTCGGCTGCATCTTGCCATCAGGTGTTTGCAGTTTTCATGTGTCTCTGTGATCTGAAACATTCTTCGTAATGTATTTATTTGACAAAAGCTGTAATATCTACGACTTCTTCCCCATCTGATTTCACTTGCACTTTCCTTCCTAATTGAATCCATATGACCCAAGGACATTCTGTTTCTTCTCCATAAAAGAGTCTATAGTATCATCTCGGAATGAGTTTGCCCTGGGGAAAAGTGTTCTAATATATTTTTAAATTAGGATCACACCTAAGCGTTTGGGGGAAAAGGTGCTTGTGAATGTAAGGATAAAACATCTTATTCTTGTGAATGTAAGATAAACATGAAATATATTACTTGTAATGTGGATAAAGTGATATAGGTCACTTGAATGAAAGATTAAACATGATATAGTAAAGGAACCATTTTTATAAACATGGATATAGAGAAATACAGGTTAATTATTTTGCATTGACCCGCAGAAACCGATAGGTGATGGGGCCAACATCCCCCCACCCGATTTCCCCAATGCTTTCCTGGTACCCAGATGAGAGGGGTACCTGAAGCCTTCGTTTGGAAAAATTCCCTCATAGTTGAACCTGGCCCACTGTCTAAATAGCAGCCCCAAACAACTCCACCTTTTAAACCCACAAACACACACTTCGCAAATTTCTTCCGCCTTCCTGTTTTCCATCCTTCCGTTTTACCACCCTTTTTTAATATCAGCCTTCGTTCTTTTTCCCCAGGTTTTCTAGACCTTCCCAGTTTAAAACGGGCCGGCTTCAATATTCGTCGGTCTTCTTGTGTTTCTGTTCTATCTATGCCAGCTCTTTCCTTGTTTTCTCTGAGTTCCTCTTCCGTAAACATTCATTTTGATATGTAGTTTTCAGGTTTCTTTGTTGCCCTCCTTTTTTTCCCATAACAACCCCTGGGTTATTTAAACAGGGTGGCGGCAAATGGGTTTACACACAAAAGTTCCTTTCAAGGAAAAATTAGAGGTTATGAAAGGCTTTAGTCCCAAACAAGGAATAAATTATGAAAATTTAAAAACGGCAACCCTTTCCAGATTCCTAACCCAGAAAAAAAAAGTAGCTTGATTTTCTGACACCATTATTGTTCAGTATTTCCCATTTTTTTAAACGGTGAGGTCTTTTATATTTTTTAACCCTTTCCCCTTTATTTCTGAAGGGTGAGCTAAAAATAGCTACTCTTTTTTTCTAGGTCACAACAATGTCGCCAAGCATACAGTAAAATATAACAAACCTCTTTTCCCCAGGGAAAAATAATAAAATAAGTTAATGCCCTTTAAAATGAATGGGAAAAAGTATATATCCCCCAGTAAAATTTAAAAATCCCCTAAAAAAATTTCTTCCCAAAATGAAGGGCGAGGTTTAGCCGGTAGTCTTGGGTTTTATTGGCTACTACCGCAACGCATCAATATATACAAACTTAGACTTTCAACAACATAAATGGGAAAAGGGATGATTTGTAATAAAAAAACATAAAACAAATCATAACATTGCAGAAAATTTTAAGAGACAAATACATAATTAGTAATCATGGTATTTATAAACAGACATTTCAAATCAACAAAATGGATTTTCAACACCCCAAAAATTTTTTTTTTAAAACAAACTATTTTGGTTTTTAAATACAGAAACACTCTCTCTAACGAAGCATCAAACTTTTGAGAAGATGCAAAGTCCTTCTTGCAGCCATCATTTTAAAGGACTATCATCATACACTAACGCCCATATGCTCCGCCCCGCTTCGAAACCCCAACATCCATTAAAGTTATTAATCAATCTAAATATATATTCTCAAATTCGGGGGAAACAATTAAATTTTTTCTCAACATATTTTGATGGATTAATCAATATATCGCCATATATTTCTGAAATGCTTTGATATCACCATATATATTCTCAACATGTCGTTGTGATTTCAATTTCAATTTTTTAAAAATTCTTTGGGGTTTGTTATTCAATATTAAATATATATTTCCATTCGTTGAGGTTAATAAAATTGGGCCCGCATTTTATTCTCAACCAACAGATGTTAGGAAAAAAAAACTGCAACTTCAAATGAAATCATCCCCATCTTTTATTCCCAAAAAAACAAAATTAGAGAATATAAGGTAAAAACAGCTCTTCCAGAAATCATAATTAGTTCCAATGGATCCGCCCCTGGCTCGAAAAAAAAAAAGGCTGACAAACTTTGGGGGGGAGTCTAAACGCCCCTCATCAAACTACAAAAAGGGGTCTCCTGAAAATGAAAAAAGATGTGCAAAAAACAAACGAAGGATCCCCCGAGCTGACAACATTAAAAAAATACAGAAAAGTGTAACTATAGTCTTCAGACCCGAACGGGGCACTGGGGGTAGGCAACCTCCATAGAATGGGGTTTAGCTGCCCGCATTGGTGGAGCACCAAAGCAGTTCCCAAAACCCTCTTTCAAGACTGTCCCGCCTGAGAATAAGTCGGCCCGGAACCTCCCTTCCCGAACAAAACTGTGGGGGACCAGTGAAACCCCAAGCCACCGCCTGTTTTTGACACATCTGGGGAAGTTGCTAGCAGAAGAAGAGGATTTTTACATACAAGATGGTGAATCAGGTTTAAAAAAAACATGAAGAAATTGTTTACGGAAAAAAAATGTTCAACCCTCTTTCGGAT
>JADZMA010000895.1:0-28212 GCA_020796225.1 Arion vulgaris
GATCACACTTTTTGCTGCTTCTTCGCCTGTACTGCCAGGTCTTCAACATACATTCTTTTCGGCTCTCACAGCCCGTTTGATTTCTTTACTTGCGCTTTGTACTGTTCTGGGATCTTGCTTTCAGTCTTTCGGGCTTTGTTCTAACAATTTTTTTTAATATTCTTCGGGTGTCTATTATTTTCCATGTTGTTGGTGTTATCCATTCTTTCTTTTCTTTGTGCGGTACCCAGACATGTTTACTGCTCTTGCTATATAGATGCTATGTTGTCCCATGTTCTATCTATGTTGTTTCATCCGTAGTTTCATTACTTCTAGGGCTTGGAATCTGTTCTTTATCTGCATTATAAACTTATCCCTTACTTCCGTGTCTTTTAGTCTATCCACACGAACCCCCTTTGGAAGTTTTTCTGTTGTCCTGTTTTTTTTAGTTTAAGTTTGACATAAACTGTGACTAGGTGGTGGTCGCTACCAACATCTGCACCCTCTTTGACTACAACATCCAGCAGCGAGTCTCCAGGGTCCATTGATCATTATATGGTCTATTTGGTTTTTATCTCTGCCATTAGAGGAATACCATGTTAATTTGTGGATATCTAAATGTTGAAATAGGGCCTCCTATAACAGATTGTTCATGCTGAAATTTACTAAACGTCCCCATTTCGTTTATCATACCAAAATCCATATTTTCCCATAGTTCTATAACTATGGGGTTGTCTTGTCCGACCTTCGCATTTAGATCTCCCATAACAATGATAACATCATGGGATGGGTGACTTGTCTAATTCTGCTTGAGGTTTCGTAGTACGAGTCTTTCTTTGTATCTTCGCTATCATTAGTTGGCGCAAACATGTAGGATTGTGATGTTTGTATGCTTCCCCTTTTTGTCTGATCTAATCAAGCGGCTGCTGATAGGTTTCCATTCTAACAGACACTTTTCCACGCCCTTTCTTAGGATTACTGCTACCCTTCATGGTGTAGGTCATCGCTCGCCAGAAAAAGGACTGTTTCACCTGTTGCAGTGGTACTTTTTCCATTTCCTGTCCATCTGCCTCGCCAACCCCAGGATATGAGATTATATCTTCTCATTTCGCTGTTATTTGTGACAGTTTTCCCGGTTCGACATTGTTCTTACATTCCAGCATCCACCCCGGTCTTGGTTTTGCATTCAGGGCTTCCGTCCTCATGAAAAATAGCTTCCTTCGGGTTTCACCACTTCCAGTCATGTGAGTCAATGACTCTGGGAGCCCTTCATGCCCGTGAGATAGGGTTTTTGTTTGTTGTTGTTTCGTAACTTTAATTTTTTTAAAGGATGGGATCGTTAGTCCCAAGCCCAACCCCAACCTGGAGGACCAGGAGACCATGCTTCGTCTGTCCCTCTTCAGTGACCTTTCCGGGTTGGGGAACCCTTCCGGGAACATAAGTTCGCTCCCAAACTCACTGTATCATGGAGCACGCAAGCCTCCCCCCCACCTAAGGTACTGGCCTCATGGGAGGCCAATTAAATGTAAGTTTTATGAAAATGCAAAGAAGTTCCTGACCCTTCTGATTTAAAAAGTAACAGACAAAACCTAATGATATTTGATCTTCTATTAGAAAACAGAATAAATGTGAGGATTATTATGTCAGGGAAGACACAGTAATGTTGACTGCTTCTACTTAGCTCAAAATTATTTCAAATTACCTAGACAAACCATTAGAGAAAATGCTAATTTCATCTGTCTTTTCAAACAAGATGCAAAACTCTACGATCATGTGAGTAGCGATATGTCAATAGAAGAGTTTAAAAAGCATTGTAAAACATGTTGGGAAAACTTTGGATTTATTGTTATAGATAATTCTAAGCGATAAAAACAATGGCAAATATAGATATAAATTAGATACCTTTTATTTTCCCTCCTAAAAATGGAAGCACTTCTAGAAGAAATTGTAAAAAACACCAGACCCAAATTCTCACACCAATTTGTTGTCTCCAGTAATAAGACTGTGTTTAATACTGCATTTAATTCACCATTAGAATTAGATAAAGATAAACATTATGAGATTGCTTTAGTTAATTTGGAGACGTATTATTCTTTTCCTAATATTAGTGAAGGTGACAACAAATCACCTGCTAATAACCTGTTTGAATATTCCAAAGATAATGGAAAAACATGGATAAAAATATTTATACCAGAAGGAGCATATGAACTTAAAGCTTTAAATTCAAGAATTCAAAGTTTGATTGACCCAGTCCTGTTTCAAAAAATAAAGATTTCGCACTTCACAGATAGGAGATTTTGGTATAGTAATTGAACCAAATAAAGAAACTCTAAAATCCATCATGACTCTAAAAGCAGGATATAAAGTAAGTTTTAAAGAAAAGAAAACATTTGCTAATTTATTAGAATTTCAAAATAAAATATATGAATCTGGCACTCATGAATCATAACATATTGTAAATATTATGCATATCAATAGCATTTTAATTCAACTAAACATTATAAATGGAAGTTTTGTTAATGTATCAAGAAGTCAGTTATCTTTCTTTCTTTCCAAATGTATCTCCTGGCAGAAAAATTGTTGAGAAACCACATAACCTAGTTTTTTACCGCTTATGAAAACTAAAAGATTTGAAGTAATCAATTACTGATCAAAATAACCAACTTTTAAATTTAAGAGGTGAAACTGTTACTATAAGATTTCACATCAGAGAAATTTAATCCTTATAAAATGGGAACATATGAACAAGTAAAATTAAATATCTCTGATAATCTAAAAGATAAAGTACAAAAAGCTTTAAAAGATAAAACATCGGTTACAATTAGAATAAATAATGAAATAGGTAATGATGTTTTAGCTTTAACAAAAAGACAAATAAACAAATTAGAAAAAGCATTTGCTCATCAGAAAGGTGCAGATATTATTTTGAGTGTAAAACAAATAGAATATAATATGAAGATTGAGGGTGATTTCTTGGGTGCTTTAGCTGGTATGGTGTTACCCTACTTAAACAGCACTTCCAACCATAGCAAAATCGTTAGGAATTGAGCCTAACTGGTTTAGCTTTAGCGGGTTTCAAATTGATAGGTAATGGATTATATTTATCAAAGGTGGATGTGTTTGTCAAATTGAATCCAATGGAAAGGTCGTCTTTATTTAAATCAGATAAAAGGTAGTGGATTAGAATTACAGGGAGATGGATTATATTTATCAAGAGAAGGAAATATTTATGATGGTAGTGGATTTCTAGGCGATTTAGTTAAAAATATTCCAGTTCTAAATATGCTATTGTAATAAATTTTGTCTTAAAAATGGAAGTAAAAGAAAGAATATATCCTATTTTACCTACGCACACCACAAAATCAAATAGAAGTTAACAACTATAGTATTCAAATAATTCTTGATATTCAAAACTGTTTTGAAAAAAATAAAGAGAGAAGAAAGACATTGAAAAATATACAAAACTTTATCAGCATTTAATACCACTGACGCTGTTTTAACAGTTGCTGCAATAGGAACAGAGTTGCGAGTTGGTTTATTAACAACAATTATTGCACTCCAATTGTTCTAGGAATGGAAATTACCGTATTAGGAGTGGGAGCAGGAAGTATTATTATAAAATTTATAAATAAAAAATTACAACACAAAGCTGATAAACATAGACAGATTTTAATTTTACCAGAATCAAAACTGAATACAATTCATAATCATATTTCTAAAGCGCTTGAAGACGGAAGAATTTCTGAAGAATTTAAACTTATTTTAGAAGAAACTAAATTTAGAGAGATGAAAGAAGAGATAAGAAAACGTTGTAAAAGTTAACTATGTCGCTTCAGTAGAAAACGAAAAACAGGAACTAATTCAAAAAGTTTTTTAGGCTGAAAAATAAAATAAAACCTAAAGTAGCTTTAAGATTATATATTAGATTTTCAATAAGATATAGAATAGAAATTAATAATACATATAAATTCCTAAAATTAATAATAAAAAAATGTCCTTCTTAAATATTACAGATCCAACAAAAAGAGATCAAATGATCAATGACTTTCTTCAAACAAAAAGAAATATTCAATTAAATAACATGAGTGAAAGACTTGGAGATATTGAAATGAAAAGAGAGTTTACTAAAGTGTTTGCCCCAATAACTGAAAGTCAACAAAAAGCAGCTGAAGTTACTACGAAGAGTTTTCAGAAAGCAATAGTAGAAAATTCTCCAAAACGATTAACATTAGAAGCTCCAACAACATTATCTTTAGTAACAAAAGGAAGTAAAATAGAGACACGCATTTGGATTATGATTCTGGAGGTAAAATGTTTATAGGAAATAAAGAAGCTATAATTGATAATAATAGTGATATTATAATAGAAGATACTAAATATAAAGGAACTCCTGGATTAGTAGCATTAATAACTAGTAAAGAGCCAAAAATTATAGGAAGAAGACAGAAATACTTATAAGGAAATACTAATTACAACTGGTGCTTTATGGACTAAAAATGATCCCAATACCAAAAAAGCAAAATCAGGTACTGGTGATAAATATTATATCATCAAACCAATAAGAGAAGAAATAATAGATCAAAAACAATTACCTATTGAAGATATAAGTTCCACTGAATTAATGAATAGATTTACTCTCTTAAAGGCAAGTAAAGAAGCTGAGAATAGTAATGTTGAAACTGAGATGAATGATATAGCAATCAAACTTTTTCAAAGAGGAGTTATTGATAAAGAACAATTACGAAACGTATAATAAACAAAATTAAAAATGCCATTAATTATAAGAAAAAAATATTATAAAGGAAATGGATTCTTGGATAGTTTATTATCTACTATTACTTCGAAAGTTGTACAAGATGCAGCAAAGGAAGTTGTTGTAAATGTTGGCAAAAAGCGCAACAGAATTAGGTAATAAAGCTAGTAAAAAGTTATAAATAAAATATTCCCCAGCTAGCAAAACACAAGAACGGAGTTAAAGTTGCTTCTTCTATTGCTTTATCTACATCAAATTCTCCATATCCTACTTTTTCCTTTAGAGGATTCATCTCCTTCTGACCTTTAAGGTGTCCGATTTGTCTGATTTTGTCTAGATTTGATAATATTTTCAAATGTTACTTCTTTCATGAGCTTTTATTCCAGATTTATTCTTTGAAATAAACTCACAATATTCATACTAGGATTAAAACTATTTTTACTTTTTTCTTTGAAACATTATTTCATTAATATCAATATCATTAGAATATCTTGTAAAGTTCTTTCAGATAATGCTAAATTTTTAGCTATATCTTTTTACTCATCTTAGGATTTTCAGTTTTATATTCATAGCTTTATCTATCATCACCATTTTATAAAAGTTACCTAATGTTCTCATATTTTCATTCACTGGAGAAGTGTAATTTTTGTATATTCTAGAAAAGAAGCCATTTTATTAGTAGTCAATTTTTGACTTTTAAGTAGTTCAATAATTTCACTATAATTTTTAATTTCTCTGTATGTTAAATTTGAAAATAAAATTTGTTCATATTGGTTAGAAGCATTATAAAAACGTATATAATCTTTCAAGTTTGTCGATCGTCTATTAAATTCTATTTTAGATGTGCAAGAAACTCTTTTCTGTTTTAAATTTTGATTAAAAATAGTAAAATAAGAACCAACAATATAATAAAATCTTTTATTTATTTTCTTATTAATATCTAAATAAATTAAAATGTTTTTACAGACAAAAACAATTTGTTCCTGGTTTTACTCAATATCAATATTTTTAATTTCCTTTGCAAGTTTTTTCTTTCATCATATACTTCATTACTAATATAATTGTTTCAAATAGTCTTTTTCTAAATCAACCGAATCTTTTTCACTACATTAATGTACATCTTTCTCTCGTTAACATGTTAATATTTTCTTCATAATCAACATTTATTTTAATTTTATTATCTTTCTCAAATTGTTTTACTGTTTTTTTAAATTCCATTATTTTATCTTCATGTATGAAATATTTAAGTTTATTTAACAATTCAGAAATTTTTTCTTCCATTTTTAAACAACTAAAACAGGCTCTTCTGTAATTCCTTTTCATAAAAACTTCCTATAATCTCTTCGTCTGCTAAATCTCTAATCTTATAAGTAACTGGATCTGAATATATTACTTTATCTATAACAAATATTTCTGTCCATTTGGGTATAATCCTCTCAAAGAACTTTTCTTCTTTGTTATTCTAACTCAGTTCTGTCTCCTACTTCAAATTTAGGTTTTATGTTACTTTGTTCTTTTTCAAATCCATAAAGATTTTGTCTTACTATGTTTTCATTAACTTTTTTACTAGCTTCCACGGGGTCATTTTTATAGAATTGTGATATGTGTATTGTAATCATTAACTAAATCTAAGATATTAAAATATTTTGTCTGTGAATTTGAGGTAAAATACTTAAACATTCTTTCTTTCATAGTTCTGTTCCATCTTTCAACCACACTACTTTTCTCTTCATTCTCTGTTGAATATATAGACCCTTTAAATAAACCTTTTACATGTTTATTATAAAATTCACTTCCTTTATCAACCCATAGTTTTTCTGGTTTTCTATCTTTGAGAATCATTTTAAATGCTTCTGCAACAGTCCTTCCTTCCTTCGCTCGCTTGAAATAGTTCTATATATTCAATGTTGTCTCTGTATGAACTTCACTGTCTTTTGTAGCTCACACAGAGGTCCGTGTAGTTTTATGTCAAGTGTTGTTTCGTTAGGCCATGAGTTTGCCCCCATGTATCATATTCGGGGCAGTCTTGAAGTATGTGCTCGGGAGTCTGGTTTGCCTGTCACATGTACACATGGCTGAATTGCAATCTTGAATTTTGTATCATGGGCTATGGGAGCCATGTGTCCTGTTCTAAGGCGAGAATAACAACTTGTTCTAATCTGCTCATATTATAGTAATCGTCTTGTGTTGGTATTTGTCTGTCTCGTTAATTTAATCATCCTTTTCTTTTTGGTAGGTAATAAACATCCGGCTGCCTCCTGCAGCCCCTTCCTTCCAATCGGTCTGCTGTTTCTTTTCCTGGTATTCCACAGTGAGAGGGTATCCACTGCAAGACAATTCCCTGCGATGCTTGGACAATTTAGACAGAAGTCTGTGACCTGGCAATTTTCTGACTGAAGTGCTTGGAGTGCTGTTTTTGCATCAGTCAAAAATACAACAGCTTGAGGATGGGGTCGGGTATTCAACAGTTTTCAGTTGCCACCTTGATTGCCTGAATTTCTGAAATATAGTTGTGAAGAATTTCCCGTTGGTACTTTTTTTAGTCGCATTCTAGCGTTGTTTGGGTATTTTATGTACACTCCTGCCCCTCCATTCTTCACTGCATTTTCTGCTGACTCCATCCTGTATCCCCGGGACCAGAGGTCATGTGGGTATTCTTCATCAAGCAAACTGAGAGTGACTGTCTTGCGTTGTATGCTGTTCTCCCCATCCTTGTCAATTTCCTTTCACTTCTGTCTGGAACATACTTCTGGTTCAGTCTCCTTTTCTCCAAGGGGTGTCGGGCACAGACTTTAGGGGAATGCCAATTTTTGGTAGGTCTGAGGTTTGCCTATTCAGTCTTTTGGCCTGGTGAATAAAGTTGCTTCTTTCAGCCGCCCAATGCTAGATTTGAATCTGTTTTCCATTGGGTGGCTTGGCATACTCAGAAACTTTTCTGCCGCGCTCATCACTTTTGTGTCTCTGCGTTCTCTCAGTGCTTGTATTCCCCCATTTCTTTCCATCACTAGGTGTGTTTTCATTGCTCCTGTGATGACACGGCGCCTGGTTTGGCACCTTATCCAGTTCCCCTAATGTGGTATTTGATGATGGACACCATGCAGCTGACCCATATTCCGGGTGTGGTCGATGCCTGCTGATAAATATTTTAAAGTATTTTTGACTGGCCCCATGTGGTTCCACTTAATTTTCTCAGGATGGCTAATTCCTCCGGGCCCTTTTGCTTCTGCTTTGTTGATGGTTGCTTCCACGCCAGTCTATCATCGAATGTAACTCCAGATAGGTAGGTTGCTTGTCTTCTTTTAGAGTTCTCCATTTTTTTTAATGGTGCAGTTTTTTGTTTGGGAGAGAGAGAAAGAGGTAGTGCTGCACTTATCTGTGTTGATGCTGACACACCATCTGTTTGCCCATGAGGTTAATGCATCTACAGCTCTTTGTATCAATTTGGTGGCCACTGTTGCATACTCATTTGTGCACCATATTACCAGATCATCATCGTACATTGCAACTTTTACTCCCTGTGGTAACTCAGCAAACCAGGTCGTTGATGAAAATCAAGAAAAGTGTGGGGACAATACTCCTCCTTGAGGGACGCCATGACGCAGTAGAATTTTTTACCTTGAGTCCATCTAGATGCACTCTGGTTTTTCTGTTATGAAAGATGCTTTATCCATCTGTACATCCTCCCCTTTATTCTACTATTTCTCAGTTTCTTCAGCAGTCCTTCTTTCCAAACCTTGTCAAAGGCTTTCTTTAGGTCTATCCATGTCGCTAGTACCAGTTTCTTATCTTGGAACGCTCTCAATCCCCTGAGAAAGGAGTTTGCTTGGTCTTCAGTGAGAGCATGCCTGAAACCTGCCTGCTGTGACACAAGAATGTTTTCACTTTCAAGATACCCCCTGCAGTCGGAGATTGATTATACGCCCCATTGTTTTGAGAGACAACTTGTAAGACTGATCGGTCGTAGCTGGAGGCAGAAGAACTATCTTTTCCAGGTTTGAGAGGTCAGCATTGTTCTTTTCCAGGCCTGTGAACTTGACCAAGATCCAACAATTATTGTAAATCTTGGGGAGTAGCTTTGTTTTTGCTGCAGTTCCAAGTTCTTAATCATCTCATTGACACTCCATCAGCTCCTTGGGGTTTTTTCAATTTTAATTTGGGTATTCTAGTTCCAGTTCTTTAAATGTGATTGGGGTCTTCATCACTTCAGGTATTGTTTCGTCTTGCTCTACATTTTGCTTTTTCTCACGAATCTCTCGCTGTTTCTTGGGTAATTTCAATATTGCTGTCTTTAGCAAAGGAGTCTACAAAATGATCAGCTGCCTGTTTTCCTGTGAGGATGTTTCCCTCTTTGTTAATGCAATCTTTGGGTTTCTCCTGTACCTTCATCATTGTTGTTTTATCAGCTTCACAGCTTCCTGGTATCTCTTTCAAAGTTTAAGGACTTTTGTTTTTTCCTTCCAGCTCCTCCCGCCTGGCCTGCAGCTTGGCCCTTGAAATATAGCCTTGCATGCTGATATTTGTTGTGGGGTTTTTGGATGGAGTGGTCTCTCTGCTTTAATGAAATTTTTACATTATTGTGCAGTAGTTCCAATTCACTGCTCCTAAGGCTGTAGTGCTGAGCCCTCTAGGAATTGTTTCGAGGCAGCCTGTTTTATGCATCGGCTGAACTCATCAACTACTTTGTTGATGTCCTTGTCAGTAGATAGACCTAGTGTCTGTATACTGGTGCGATGCTTATACATTGTCCAATCTGCCTTCTTGTAATTCCACCTAGATAGAGTGCTGTTCTCCCTGATGAGTTGATTTTCAACAGTGAGAAATACTGGCCGATGGTCGCTGCCTCCTAGCTGTTTCCCAACAACACGGAATGTTCCATTCCAGGTCTGAGGAGTGGAATGCCAAGTCTGGTGTAGAGGTGGTGCGCCATGATCTGGAGTAGAAGGTTGGGTGATCTTGGGCTGATTGGGCAAGGATTAGTTTGTTGTAATCCTGCCAGTTTCAGCTCCTCGCCCCCCCTGTCCCTGTGATCATGCCCCAGCTCTGTGAGTGACTATTGAAGTCCCCTGCCATGAGTCTTTCCTTTGTTGGAATTGGACCAGTGCCAGTGGCGGTCACTTGGACAGTAGTAGTTGATTAAGTGAAACTCTGTACGTGCCGTCCTAAGATGCAGCATCTGAATTCTGCACCTCCATGTCTTCAAACTGACATGTGGTGATGTTGTTTCTCCAAGTGTCAGTACCCACTTTCTTCTATTTTTTCGGTCTGATCGGTAGCACTGGAAGCCTCTGACTTTGGGAAAGGGTACATTTCATTCAGGTGGGTCTCCTGAAACAGCATACATGTACTTGTTCTTCATTTAGGATGTTTTCAAGTTCTACTTTTTGCTGTAGCCATCTTTTTTGCTGTTCACACCCTCAGCATTCCAGTGCATTATTTAAAGAAATTGGCCAGTTGTTTTTATTCTCATGCCTCCTGGCTCCACAGGGCAAATGAGGACATCCAGTAGCTGGGGTTTGGGGCCCTTCGAGGTAGAGGCCCGGCACTGCACCTGCCTGAGTGTCCGTACAGGCGAGCACCATATCTTTTAAATACATAGACATATTCATATGCGTTATGCGTGGCAACCTGATTGCTATAGTGCGCCTCTGGCTGGTTGCCTGACTTCAGCACTTTACTGCTAGAGAAGACTGTGGTCCAACTCGAGGGATAGAAAATTGTAAAAGAAGTAGGAGATAAGACAAAAAAAAAATGCCCTCCTCAAGAGAGAGGAGGCTGCCATTTAACTCATAGTTGGGGGATGGGTTGGTTGCAGCCAGAGCATTTTCCACTCGCCGGTGGTTTCTGCGCTGTCACCTTATGAGGCCCCATCCTGTTCCGCCTTTGGTCTGGCCTTTCCCCTTCAGTCTGTTCGGCTTGGTTAGACCTGCCAGGAGTTAGACTCCGCCGACATAGCCTGAAGGATCACTAGCACGCAAACCCTCCAACCACGATAAGGTAGGCTAATCTGGAGGGTCTGCAACACTTTTATTTTTTAAAGGAATCATCCACCCATATTTACTAAAAACGTCTATAACAGTAAGAATATATTTAAATCCTTTATTTTGTTTTGAATAGGAAGACATGTCAACTAAATCAGCAGCCATATTTGATCTATTCCTTTTACAATAACTCTCCTCTTTTAAAACTTTTTAATAACAGGTTTATGAAGTTCTTCTGCTAAGTCACTACTGAACTTGAGGCTTTGAAATTTACCTTTGGGAGTACCAAGTCCCATAGCAACCTTAGTTTAATA
This sequence comes from Arion vulgaris, assembly GCA_020796225.1. Taxonomy (NCBI): domain Eukaryota; kingdom Metazoa; phylum Mollusca; class Gastropoda; order Stylommatophora; family Arionidae; genus Arion; species Arion vulgaris. The sequence goes on from JADZMA010000895.1 coordinate 11,025, forward strand.
ATATTACCAACAATTCCTTTATCAAATCTTTCTCTAATAGTAGGATTAAAAATATTTAAATCTTGTAAAATCTTTTTATCACAAACTTCATTTCTAGTTTTTCTATCTTCATTTTGTAAGTAACATATATCATGATTCATAGCAGTCTCATCTACTCTATTAATTGGTTTACCCATTCCTAGGTGTAAAATCAGGAGGATTTCCATATGGATTTTCAACTTTTCTTTAAATTAGTTCCTGGTCCGTAAAATTATGTCCTGGTAAATGCAATTCAAATGGTAATTTATTAATTATGCTATTTAGATCACCTCCTTGTATGGATTTAATAAATTTATTTTTTATAGTTCCACATACACTACATTTTCCTTTTAACATATTTCGATTATTTTTACTTTTAGTTTGTATTAAATCCGAAGTATCTGTTTTCTTTTTACACTTTACACAATAAATTTCTTCTGTCATTTTATATATTTTAAAATGATAGTAGGAAATATAAAATTACCAAATGAACCTCTTTCAAATTTTCAACTTGAAGATGCTGTTAAAAAAATTAAAAATACCAAATTTTAGAGGAGTATTTATAAGAACTGAACTTCCTAAAAACCAAAAAGAAAGAATGTGGAATATCAAATTTAGATGGGATCTTACTGATGAAACAAAAGGAACACATTGGACTGTTGGTATAAAAATAACAATGATAAGATATATTTTGATAGTTTCGGTATTCAACCACCATTAGAATTAATAGATTATCTTCGTGAAAAACCAGGAGATATACAATATTCTACTGAACAAGTACAACCCTTTAATACAGTAATTTATGGTCATTTATGTTTATATGTTTTAAAAGAACTAACTAATGGTAGAAGTTTTCAAGAGATAATTTTTTCTTTATAGTAAAATGTCTGTAGATATTTTTGGTTCCTCAGATTATGGTGAGGATCAGCACACCTCATTTGAACCTATTAGAAGTTATGTTAATAACCTGGATGATTTAAAAAATGTAGGATTTATAAAAAAGGACAAGATGGTGATTTATATTGTTTCAAGCTTGAAGATCGTGTATATGTTAGAACAGAAGTACCTACTAAATTTTTGCTTCTAACTTTCACCCCTCGGCAGGCTTGTTATACCCCAGGGAGCAGCGAATGTTACAGAAGCTAGAAACCAATTGTGCGCTACAACGTATGCGTTGTATTGCTGCTAACCATTCTCATCTTCTTACTGACTTGGACTCCTCACAGTCCCTACTTCTACAGCGTTTACAACTTCTAGCAATATGCTCCTTACTCCTTATTCGTTTTATTATCCATGTTCTTAACAGACAACTACATGAATTTATGTGCACTCATCACCAACAAAAACTTAACCTTCTTCGCCCTGTACCTTCTACCACTCCTTTCAATTGTCCACTACGATCTTCTCCTCCCACACAGGTGGTTTGCATCCCTCCAGACCTTCCCTTATCGGACAGCGAGAGATGTGTTTTAAATAAGGGTCTCAAGTTTGTTCCTCTCCGACCCACCATTGACCACTACTCTACTCTTCAAGATGTAGCATTGTTCACCGTGGCTTACGGCTGAAATTTCATTTTCGGAACCAGGTTGACACTGACCAATGTCATGTCACGAGTATGTTCGCTAAATATTCTACTCGCAAACATGATTGGACACCCAACCCTGGTGTCTCCAACGCTCTTGATCTCTACATCAAGAATACTTTACACGATATTGGACTGCTCCACCCCAAACGCCTAGGGCATTCTAACATGTCTCCGTCCGAGTTTCATGCTCTATCACACCTCCGTCGACGTGATGACATTGTTATCAAACCCGCGATAAAGGCGGTGCAATAGTGGTATGGAGCAAAGAACTATACCTTCAGGAAGGCCGCAACCAATTACTTGACACCCAATTCTATAAAACTAGTTCTTCTGATGTAACACTACTAACGTAGTAAAGTCCGTACAGTAATTAAGAACTTAATTGCCTCTAACGACCTTCCTACCGGCGCATCATCACTTTGTGTCATCGATAGCTGTTTAGGAAAACCCGCCTTTATATGCTCCCCAAAATTCATAAACTGAACAATCCGGGTAGGCCCATCGTTTCTGCTTGCTCTTGTCCTACGGAACATATCTCCGAATTTCTTGATAGTATCTTCAATCCTATAGTCACCACACTACCTTCATTCTGGAAAGATACGAACCACACCTTGTCTGTTTTTTCGTCTATTGAGTTGTTGCGGCAGGCCTTCCGTCTCTTCCTCCTTGATGTGTGCTCATTGTACACCTCCATACCTCATTCCGACGGACTTCAAGCTCTCCAGTTCTTTCTCGACAGGAGAACTAACCCACTTGTCTCCACCTCGGCTCTCCTCGTCTTGCAGAACTAGTTCTAACTCTCAACTCCTTTCAGTTCAATGACCAGTTCTTTGAGTAGATCAGTGGGGTCGCCATGGGTACTAAAATGGGACCCAGTTATGCTTGTCTATTCATGGGTCATCTTGAGCACCTAGTATGGAATTCCTATGATGGCCCTCTTCCGTCTGTGTATCATAGATACATTGATGATTGTATTGGCATTACCGATATGCCTGAAGCCGATTTGTCACGCTTCATTAATTTCATTAATGTCTTCAATCCGGCTATTCGGTTTACTTCTCACATCTCTACCTCTTGTGTCAACTTTCTTGACATCACTATCACTATCAGCCTATCCACCATCACTACATCAGTATACTACAAGCCTACTGATGCACATAGTTTTATTCTTTATACCTCTTCCCATTCCTAGGCTTGTCGTGACTCTTTACCATTCTCTCAACTCTGCGCCTTCGTCGCCTCTGTAGCGAGGACGACGATTTTCTGATAGAGCTCACGAGATGCTGATTTCTTTCGTAAGCGCTTATACCCGGATAATGTGCTTGCTTCTGCTATGCGGCGCGTTCAGCAAATTTCTCGCCAGCAGGCTCTCTCCAACCAGCATAGAACTTCCAATTCTGACAGGGTGAAACTTGTCTTAACTTTCCACCTTCATAGTTCCCTTGTGAAGAAAGTCTTATTCCGTCATCTCTCCATTCTTCAGTCTGATCCTGAGACACGTTCAATCTTCCAACACTATACTTTGGTGGCGTTCAGATGACAGAAGCCTTAAGGATATGTTGGTTCACAGTCGCCTCAAGCCTAATATCCAGAGTCATTTGGGACCATCCAGGTGTGGCCGTCGGCGCTGCAACACTTGTGCTTATGTAATACAGACCCGCACGGTGTCTTTTCCAAAAGCCACGTTCGTTGTTGAAGACAGTTTAACGTGCGAGTTCCGTAATATTATCTATGCCATTATCTGCAAGCGGTGCAACAAGGCCTATATTGAGGAAACCGGCAGGAGACTCAGTGACCGATTCGCCCAACACTTGCGCGATATACGCCAATGCTCTGTGACCCTGTAGCTACCCATTTCAATGATACTGACAATTCAGGAGCTTGCGATGTCCAGGTCACAGCCATCCGATCATGTTCCTCTGATGATCGTAGTCGATTTGCTCTGGAGAATCGGTTGATTTCTTTGTATGATACCTTGCGACCACGCGGGCTCAACGTATTACATTCTTATGCTTCTTAGTACTTTCTCTTCCCATGCTTTGTAATCTATATGGGTATATGTTCAGAGCCGGATTAGCATAGTAGCAGAAGTAGCAAATGCTACGGGCCCGCGCTTTGGGGAGGGCCCGCGCCTCTGGAGCTAAGTTGTCACTAGTCATAAACAAGGAACAAAGTTTGGGAGGTGGGTACATTCCCCTTTCATTTTTTTTTATTGAGGTTAGGGCCAAGGTCATGTTTACTCAATTTCGGACTTAATTGGGCGGTTACACTGAGCTCATTAACAACGTAACAGTTTTTTTACTTTTTGTATAGGAGTGTCTCTTGTGTGCACACGCTTCTAATAAACGAAAACTTGAAAGCTTGAACAAAAGAACAATTAAATTTGACTCATAACCCAGTTCAAGTCTCTGTTCGTTCAGTAGTTTTGCGCGCGAAACTTAGTTTAAAATAAATGCAAGTGGGCGTATGAAATATTGTTCTAAGACATGAGCAGATCTGGCACTCCTAAATAAATTTCATGTCATTCACGTTTTTGTGAGAAACTGTTTTGCACTCGACTAGATGTCCCAGAAAATAATGCGAGGGAGGCCAAATGATTAAACAGAAAACTTGGACACACTTGAAGGAGCCGCAACAAGAAGCCGCAACACAGAGCTGCATAATTGTACAGAGAAGCACACAAACGGACACAGAGAGTAATTTTGTATTTGTTCTGCTAACTTTGAATGTATTTAAATCCTCCCATCTTGTTATTTTATTATTTTTTTATTTTACATAGCAATTTATGTTTCAGTGAGAAATTAATTTTAAAAATAGTTTCTATCATTTTTCGTTTTCAATGAATTCAAATGTTTTAAATCAGAGTTATAGTCATGTTAAGTGGTTAAATTACGAAGAACCCTGTATATAATATATCATCATGAGTAAATTGTTATATCATAAAAAGCTGTCCAAACTTTCACATTTATATGTTATATTAGTAGAAAGTAGAAGATTTACATTTTATTTGTAAATTCATTTTCTTTTTGGATTAATAGACATCATGAGAAAGGAGCCAGAGATCGGGTCGACATTCCTTTTGGAAGTGCAAAGGTAAAGCACAAGATAAAAAGGAAAAATAAAACCCCAAGTTCTTTTTCAAAAAAAGGTTGTCTAAATTTTTTTAATTTTGGGGGGGAATCCAAAAAATCAAGCAGAAATATAGAAGTGGGTCTCACAGTATAGTAGAGGGAAGATAGTGATATAGAACAATCATCATTACCAATATTAAGATCAGCAATTTTTTCCCGATTTAAAACTTTTTTCCACAAGAAAAACCAAAGTGAATGTACAGCAAGCCCCTTTTCCCAAATTTTTACCCTTATCTTTTTCAACCCAAAAGAGAAGGCCCCCAAATGTTTCCCCAATGTAGCAACATCATCTACAAGCCAAAAGCACAACGAAAATAAAATGTACCCCAACGAAAGGGAATGGCCAATCAACTTTCGAGATTATTGGTTGCAAAAGGAAGAGCAAAGGCAAAAATATGAACGGGAAATTTCTTGCCCCCCAAAAAAAACATACATAAAAAAAAACAATCCAAATTTTTTTAAATGTTTTTCACATAAAACACATAAACCAAAAAACAAAACTCTTTGAAAATTGGTTTGTTTTTCCCAGAAACTGGACAACTTTTTTTTTTTTGTTTGCAAAGTTACTGATTAAAGACTGTTGCCCGGGGGTTTACAAAAAGGGTTTGGTTTGGGAAAAGCAAAATAATTTGTTAAAAAAGAATGAAGAAAGCACCTCCCATAGACAAGCAAAATTTTTCCTCTGTTATTTTTGCAAAAAAAAAGATGCTGGGTTTATTCTCAACTTTTGGCCAAATTGAGACCGAAACAAACATTTTGGGCGGACACTTTTGGGGAATTATTTCAGTAATCCAATTTTTAGCAAAACGGGGTCTTTTTTGGGGTAGGGATGAAATTATTGGTTCACCAAAATGGAAATTTTTTAAAGGTTTTTTAAATTAATAGAAATTTAATTTTTCGGGCTCAGCATATAAATACTTAGCAAATAAAGGAAAGGACATACATCACCTTCCAAAAACAACATGTGGGGAAATTTTTATCCATCTAATTGCATCGTTTACGGGATCATATTTTTTTGCAAATTAAGAAATGCAAGTACTTTTTCTTTTCGGGGTTTTTCACTCCAGACATTTGCATGGGCCCAACTCACTCAAATTAGTTATTGATATCGGGACCAGGGGAAGGTTTGTAAGTTTTTGGATATGGAAGGTCATCCGCTGAACAACTCCCAAAATTTTCTTGTTTTTTTAAAGGAAAATGGCATTGATATCAAAGACGCCCAAGCCAAAGTTTGGACAATGCCAGCAAAGGAGGGGGAAATACAACGCACAAGCCGCTTTGGGGGATAAATAAACGCAGAATACTTTCCCCTGTTTTGCACATTCACTAAATTTTGGGTTGGGGAATGTGCTGCAGAATTTTGGGATAGAAGATCCTTTTTTTTCGATTTTTTTGGGAAAGTCTCTATACATTTTTTTCCCCTTTTCTACCTATCGATGGGGCATTTTTACAAAAGCACTGGAAGATACAGGTTTCAAAACTCCGATTTTGAAGAGACTTCGGACCCTGGGTGGTTTTCCCCGAGCGGGATCCGCAAAAGCATTTTTTTATGGGTTTTTACCATTATCAAACTTTTTTGGGTGACATCTCAAAAACATGGATAAAAAAGGGGAGGTAAGAATCGCGATGGGCTAGTTTTTGGAGATGAGTTTTGGGAAACGGGAATAGTTAGCATTTTAGGGAAAGGGGGAATTCTAAAACCCCCTTGAAAGCGTTCAGCGTTTCATTACAGTCACCTGACAAGCCCTTTAAACCCAGGGGATGTTTTTTTGGGAATCGTTCAGGCCGTTCAAGAAATGGGGCCTTAAAACAGATTTTGGGGGCCCAAAAGCCAAAATCCTGACTCACTGTCAAGAATATCAGCAACAAACCACGCCCGCAAGCGAAATACTAAACGACGATTTTAAGTGGCTTCCATTTCCGATGAAGTTGTAGAAAATCAAACAAAAAAAATTTGAAATTTTGGGTTTTTATTGTCATAATTGATAATGTACTCTCTGCCTTAGCTAAACGCATGGAAGCGTACCATAGAGTGACTGATGATTTGGAACTTTTAAGGGTTAAAATTTTACAGCAGAAGAGATCTTAAAAAGAACTCCAAAATTGTCAGCTCTTACCAAGAGGATTTGGAAAGCCTAGGCGACGAACTTGGGGGGCAGTTGGGCTGAACTTTTAAAAACTAATGTAGCTCGCTTTTGCAGCAAAAGAATGGGGGCCATTGAACTGCTTTTATAAATTTATAATGGAAAATTCTTTGAATCGTGTTTCCAAATGTAGAAATAGTTTACAATTTACTTGTCTTTAATGATTACTAATGGGGGGGAACCCTTCCCAAAATTTAAAGCAAAAAGGGGGAAGGGGAAACTTTAAAAAGGGCCAAGATGTCTAAATAACCTCCCCCAATGAACTTTTGAATGAAATTTTTACTTAGAAAAATTTGTTTTTGTCAGTATTATTTTCTAAATTTCTCCATTAAATCGAGACAAGTTTGTTTGTAAAATTTATTTTTTTATTATTTTTTATTTTCCACAAACTTAGGGCCCCGCTTTTGCCATTTGACTGGTCTAATCGGGTCTGTATATTTGATGTATTCAATTTAAAATTTTCTAGATGTTTATTGTTTTTTTTCCCGTTCTATTTCTATTTTTTATGTGTTTTTTTTGTGTTACATTTTTTTCTTTTTGTTTTTTTTCCCAGTTTTTCCTTAGAACGTTTGTATTTGGTCGTCCATTTGTGTTTCTTTTTTAATTTTTCCCCTGTTTGTTTTTTTGTTTGAAAAGGGCCTTGTTGGTGGGAAACGTTGTTTTCCGCCACTGTTTCTGTATTTTGAAAAACTAAAACTTTGTTTTCGTGTTTGTTTACTAAATTTAAAAATTTGATTTTGTTATTGGTTTAACCCCAGTGGGAGGTATACATGAAAAACCCTTTTTAACATTTGTATTTACATTTGATTCAAACAAGACCGAACGGGATTCCAGTACCACAAAATCGAGGGGACTTTATATTAAATTAAATTTCCAACCCCTTTTTAAAGAATGGGTGGTATAATGAAAATAACAAATTTCTAAAAATTTTTGGGGCTTTTTTTCCTTCCGTGAGTGGAAATGTTGGTATTGCAGTTTTATTATTTTTAACAAAAACGAAAATTACTGTATTCCACAGGAAAAAAGGGCACATCTTGAATTTCGTAAAAGGGGCACGTACACTGCTATGAAAATATTAAAAAATCCCCCCCCGGGGTTCAACAATTAAAATTGGAAAATTATTAAACAATCCCGTGGGGAAAAGGGAAATATTCCCGGGTTTAAATAAGGGGTCCCAGGGCGGTCAATAGGTTTTTTAATTTGTATTGAAAAAAAAAAGAACAAATTTTTAGTTAGTTTTGGGTTACCCCAGGAATAAAGTTAATAAAGTAAAAAAACCAAACAATTAGTTTGAAGACTATTAAAATTTTGTTTTTTATGGGTTTTTGGTTTTAAAGATTAACAACTAACCCGTTACTGATGGTAAATTATTTATTTATAAAATATACACTTTTACTCGTAAAAATGTCTGTAGATATTTTTGGGTTTATGGTGATGATCCAAAACCAACTTAAAATTTTACCTCCCAAAAAATTATGCTATAAAATTTAAAATTTTTAAAAAATTTGGGAAAGGGTTTGATAAAAAAAGGGGAAAAGGATGAAATATTGTTTTTTGATTAACTGAGGATCGTATATATGTTAGAAAATGGGGATACCATCATCTGAAAGGGGTTTTGGGTAATGGTGGTATAAAAAAAGAAACCTTTTAAAATTTGTTTATGACCCCATATTCCCAAAAAAATTCCCTTAGCATTAAAATATGATTGGGATAAGGATATTCAATTAAATCATGAAAAATATCCACTAAAAAGGTTAGATCATACTATATTAAAAATATATAATTCCGGACGAATAATGGGAAGTTTAGTTCCATTGTCAAAAAATGCGAAACAATATTAAAAAAATAAAACAATTTTTACGAGATTCCCCTTGGGTTTTGCTTTTGAAAAAGAGATGGAAAAAAAATTTTAATGGGACGGATAAAAAAACCATTATGGGATATTTTGAGAGGATAAACCAATTATTAATAAAAAGATTCAAACCCTTTTAAAAATTGAAGGTAAAATTTTTGGGGTAGTGAAAAAACCCAAAGGATATCTTTTCCCAAAATTTTCAAATGGGTTTTAAAACAGAATTTAGTTTATGACCCGATTTAATTAAAACAAACCTCCATTTTGATTTTTTCAATTTTTTATTTAGGGAAAAAAAAAAATAAAAATAAAACATATTACCTTTGGATTAGATGTCCCCAGGTGGGAGAAAAAAATAATTGATTTTGGGGCAGGTAAGAATCCATGATTTCTTTTTTTATTAAGCAATAAAAATTAAAACATCACCAGTTACGGGTGAAAAATTTTTCCATAAAAACAACTTTTACTTTGTAAAAAAATTTTTATTTAAAATAAATAAAACTTTTCAATCAAAGAAAGTATAGAAAAAAATGAAGTTCATGAATATAGTCCCAAAATCAGATACAACAAATCTCAACAGCGGGGGGAGAAACGAATAGCTTTGAAACACAAGATCTATATACTCATCCTTTGAAAGTTACTTAATTTTGAAGGAAGACTTGTAAAGACAGATGAATCATCATATGTTAATGCAGATTTAATTACACTGTGTAATAATGGCTTAATGCACATGTTTCAAAATATTAAAAAAATTTTCTGGTCAAGAGATGAAAAAAAATAATACAAAAAAAATCCAAGTTTGTTGCGAGTGGTTTCCGAAAAATTTTGGGGGGTAAAGAAAAGAACCACTGTTACCCCGCCACGCATGTCGTAAGAGGCGACAAAAAGGGGGTTTGGCTGAAAACGGGGCATGTGTCCAAATTTTTTAGAAGTCTTATGCGTTTGGGGCCTAAAAACCCAAAGTGCAACGATACACGTTCTTATTGATCAAAAATAACAAAGTGATTAAAATTGGGCAAAGAACAACGAAAAAAGAAGAAAGAAAAAAAAGAAGTTTGTTGAATTTCTCAGATACTTTTATTTAAAACTCAAGGAATAAATGTTGTGGTAGGAGATTCTACTAATGGTGCTGCGGAAATTAAACAACAAGAATTTGAAAGACTTACATTCAAAATTTCTTATTGAAGAACCTGATCCAAAAGGAACTTTCAGTTTTAGAAGTTCCCCTTAAAACATATTTTTTATTTTCAGAAGATTATAGGGAAAAAAATTTATGGTTAAAATCAACTTCTTTAAACAGAAAATCAGATGATGATGCTATTTTAAAGATGCTAAAAATTTAAAGCAAAATGGAAAAATCATTCTAGATAAATTTTCATGGTTTTTTCCCCATGTTGAACCATTTTTTGAAAAAAAGAATAAAAATCCGGGGTGATTGAAAATAAGATTGAAATTTAAAATTTGGGTATAGACTCAAAAGTGTGATTTTTATTTATTTCAGAAACAACACATTTCTCATGGAAATTTTTCTGTTAAAAATTATTTAGAAAGTCCGATGGGTTATAAAGGTTTTCAAACAAAAAACAAATCAGATCAAGATAAAAAAGCTTCAGTATTTGACTTGATTTTTAAAAAAAATTTTTAACATTAAATTTAAAAATATCCCGAAAGATTATAATTTTTTCTTTTTCCAAACAGCAATTCTCTAGGGGCGTATGGAGATTCCTGATTTTTAAAATTAAATTTTTTGCAACTGATATAGATTGTTATCCATTTTAACCGACCCAAATTTCAAAACACTATTCCATTGTTTTTGGTTTTAAATAAACAAAGTGAAAAAAATTTAAAATATAGCACAACAGATATTCAAATAAAAGCCATTTTTAAAATTTAAAGCCCCGCTGGAACAGAAGCTTATGCTTTTTATTTTTACCAAAAAACTTAAAAAATTTTAATCATATGGAAATAAAATGAGTGTTGTGGGTTGGGTTTAAACTCTTTAAAAGGAAAACTATCAGTCATCTCAAATAATATATTAGTAACAGGATCTGAATGAGAAAGAGTTTTATTTTATCTGAAATATATATCTTTTATCATCATAAACTTTAAAAGATTGTTTTTTTATTTCATTTACAAAAAATTTCATGATTCTTTGAATTTAAAAAGTATACATTTTATTTATTTTTTTTATTTTAGTTAATAATGCATCTTTATACCCCTTGAAATGTAAATTTTTTTTTCCAATGTTCTTTTTACCAATTCCTTTTGGGTTTTTTTTTATTATCATCAACTAAATAAGAATAAGCTTTTTTCCCTTTAAAAAAACGTTTTACTCTTGCTTTTCCCTTTAATTCATCTTTAAATTTTTTTCCCATTACCTTTTTTTTTTTATTTGAAAATAATGGATGATCTTTTGGGTAATCACTTTGTGTCTAGTTTATCTAATATTTTTTTCATATCTTTATAAACATCTTCTGTTTCAATTTTTTAAAAAGAAACTATCATATCGAAACCAATATTTCATTTTTGGGACCATAATTAATTAATCGTTTCATAATAAAATTCATACATTAATAATTTACTATAATCTAAAACAAAATTCCTGTATAAATTGGTTTAAAATTTCAAAGATTACATTATTCATAAGCAACTAAGTTTCATTAAATATTATAGCACTTTAAAATCGGGTTTATTAATATACATCATAACTTCTTTTATCACTTAGAAGTTTGAAATTAATTCTATTTCTAATATTCCCATTGTTTTCCATGAAAGCATTATTCATTAATTAAATAAACTTTTCAAATCAGATTTTGCTTTTGTTCTTTATTCTGTATTAAAATCAATATAGGTTTTTAACCATGCTCTTCTTTAAAAAGAGATTGTTCTATGAACTTTTGTTACTTTCAATTCAAGAGATTCATAATACTTTAATAATTTATAATAAATAACATATTTCTCTTTATCTTTTAGATTTAAAATTAATTTCTTTGTTTTACCAATTGTTTTATTTTCTACTCTTAAATAATCCAATTGAATATTACTAAGATCATCTTCTTTTATTTTTAATTTTTCAGGAGCTAATGGAAATTTTCTTGTTTTTATTTGACATTTCGAGTATATTTTAAATTATTTTAACTATACATCCTGGGGTGTTGGGTGAGAAGTAGGGTTAGTACCTCAGGAAAAATGACAGCCGTATCCTGGTTGTGTCCACGGATATCATGATCCTATTTGGTCCTCACCTAGCTCATGTTTGGCTCCACGTGCCCACCCGGGCAACAGTCTCGGCTGACTGGCTAAACAACATGATTGGGCGGGAGTAATCCTGCAACCCCCCCAAGTCCCCCTTTTTCCTCCCCCTTTTTCCCCTTACGTCCCTTTCCCACTTCCTTCCCAGTTGCGACAAGAGGGGATAAGACACTGGCATTGCACTGAGCCAGATGGGGTCACACGCTTTTGGGGACCATGGTGAAAGGGACTATGTGTGTTGGAAGGGAATAGCTGGATGGGTGGAGATGCATAAAACTATGCAATGATGTGGCGGCCATAGTGAATAGAGAACAGAGCTAGTGAAAAAGGCTGCAAGCTGGTTTGACATGACTGGGGATTGTACAGCGGTGAAATGTTCCCAAGTTTGATCCAGTGACACCCTGATACCACATATCTGCCCGAAACTACCAGGGTCCCCAGATCAAGTTAGAGATCTATGTCTGACAACCTCTTTGGGATGAAATTGTCGCAACAAAACTCCAGACATAATGCCAATACAACACAAATATATTAGATACGAGCTCGGACGTCGCCTCGGTCAACAAGGCCCCGGCACGCGAGTGAAGCCCTCACTCCGTGTGAAAAATATGTAAAGGGGTCCATTAATATACTACAGATAAACATATCAGGACTACAGAATAAAAAGATGGAGCTCGAAAGAACTCTACAACAGAGTAATGTCCACATTGTCCTTATACAAGAAACCATCTTACCTCAAGAGGAGTAACATCACAGGTTACACCCAATACAAATGGGGAGTGCAACAGATGTCAAGGACTCATGACACTGATAAGAAATGATGTGCAGGCAGAAGTCCACAACAGACCACACAACAATATAGACACCCAGACCATCCAAGTGTGGTTTGATGGAGTGGATATACTGTCCCATAACATCTTTGCCCACCAACCTGCACCTCTGACCAGCCGTTCAAGGAACCATACACCAGAACAATTATTGCAGGAGACTTTAATACACACACCAGCCCTGGGTTACAAAGATTACAACAAAAGGGGGAGAGACATTGAAGACCTGTGTAACTCATCCAACCTCACGGTAATGCAGACTGAAACCAAACAACACTTCTAAAAGAGCCCATGGCAGAATACAGACCAATCTTACCATAGTATCAGCTGACATTATAGATGCAACAACTATAACTGTCTTGGATGATATAGGAGCGACCATCCCCCCATACTTATCTCTTTACCACCAAGCAACTCAGAAGCTCAGTCTATAAAAATAGAAAGTTCTGGAATTTCAGAAAAGCAGACTCCCATTTTTCGAGAACCAGACCAACATAGGCATGGACAATTGACCTCACTGGAAATATCGATACTGTCTTTGCTAACATATGTTGTAAAATACTGGAAGCTGCAAGAAAGGCCATTCCAAATGGAAACACCAGAAAATATAAGCCATACTGGAACAAAGATCTAGAAAAGCAGTGATGGATAGAGAAAAAGCAGGAAACAAGCTGAAAAAGAACCTAATCGATTAAAAAAACCAATTATAATCGCTTGACTGCAAGTTCGCCTTCTAATTAAAGACAAGAAGATGAAGTGGCAAGACACTGCCAGAAACTTGATCTAATAAAGATGCCAGGCAGGGACCCTGATAAACAAACTGACAGGCACTAGAAAGAAAGAAAATCCCAGACCCATCAAAAGAAACAATGAAACCATCATAGATGCAAAAGAAAGTGAAATATTCAACAAACACTTTGCTAGGTTAACAGAAGCATAAGAAGAAACAGCGGGATAAAGCTTATGGAAAATCTTTAAAAGTAAAAAATGCACCAGTAGCAATGTATGGATTTGAACAAGATTTAGTCTATGCGAGATGAAACACAATGAAAACAAAAACCTCAAACCAGGCCCAGATAAGTTTAAGAATGAAATGTTATGCCATATGGGCAAGAAGGCTAGGTTGATATTGCTGTTCCTAAAAAAGAACTTGGAAAAGGCAAAATACCTGCTGCTTGGAACACCCAATATCATTTCCACCCTCAAAAAAGGGGAAACCAGTAGACGACCCCTAGTTATAGGCCCATCTCATTGACCTCATGTTTAGGAAAGCTAGCGGAGAGAATGGTTAATAACCGACTTTATTGGTGGTTGAAAACCCAGTCATTGATAATCCCCAGGCAGGGTTTAGAAGGGCTGCAGAACAGAAGACCAACTCTTCAGACTTGTGCAGAATACAATTGATGGATTCCAGAATGAAAAGCACACAAAACCCCGGTTTTTATCGATTTACAGCAAGCATATGACAGAGTCTGGAGGAAGGGCCTCTTGATGAAGATGTCAATATGGGATTCCCTGGAAGATGTTACAATGGATGCAAGCTTTTCTCCCCAAAAAAGGACCATTGGAACATCTTTTAGTGGAACAATGTCCTCCAAAGAAACTAGAGAAGGCCTCCCACAGGGCTCTGCCCTTAGCTGCACCCTTTTTCTCATCTTCATCAATGACCTCCCATCCCTTCTAAACACACAGAAAGCCCTTTTGCTGATGACCTTTTAATATGGACAAGCGAGAAATACCCTGTACTAACTCGGGCTAAACTTAATAGAACCCTTGCCATAATCTCCACATATTGCAACCTATGGAAGCTTAAAGTCAATGAACAGAAAACTGTGTATACTACATTCTCCCGCAGCCCCAAAACAACTCAAAGAACCTTTCAGCTTACAATGAATGGAGCACTGCTAAAAAGGAGGGAAAAACCCCACTTACCGGGAGCCAAGTTAGACAAACAATTGGGGGATGACAGAACACATTAAAAACATAAAGAAAAAAGCATCCCAAAAGACTCAACATGGTTAAAAGACTGCTAGCACACCTGGGTCAGACAAGAGCACCTTAGGCAACTATATCTTGGCTATGTGAGATCTACAATGGACAACTGCCTTCCTCTCCAAGCTATAGCAAGTGAGCACATCACAACATCCTTGAACAGAGTGCAGAATCAGGGTCTCAGGTTATATGTGGGAATGAGAACGACCCCAACTGCTGCTGTAAATTGACGCCAACATCGAACCACTAGATATTAGGAGACGAAGGGCACTAATAGAAGCAGTCGAGCGATATAAAAGAATAGAAAAAACCATCCCAACAGACAAACTATTGACAGGTGGAAATCCAATCAAAGAATCCAGCAAAATCATTGCTGGAAGTTGGGAAAATCTCGAAGAACACTACCATCTCCCAACTGACAGAGAACCGATTCACAAGATCGCCCCACCACCATGGCTAAACATAAAACAACCAGTAATCCAGAAATACCTCCTGACAAACTATAAACAAAGCAACACTTGCACCGATCTTAAAAACCTGCGCACTGGAGACAATAGACAGTTATCCCAAATTCCCTCTATCCATGCCTACACTGATGGTTCAGCTTTCAAAGCCACTACTTACGCTGGCTTCGACATATACCTGAAATATCCAGATGGAACTACCTATAGTTACTGTGCTCCTTGTGGTATTTTGTTCCAACTATGAGGCAGAGATTATAGCCATAAAGACCGCTGTAGAACTAGTCACAGCAGTTTGAACTTGGGGAGAATATTGTCCAAGACATGATAGTATTCACTGACTCACAGTCCACACTCCAAGCTTTAGAAGAACAGCAGAATCAGTCAAGCGAGATCCAGTCATTGGCATTAGTCATCCACAATCTGATTTCCTCCTTTGATATTAATGTCATTCTACAGTGGATTCCTGGGGACACAAATATCCCAGGAAATGACAAGGCAGATCATCTGGCCAAACAGGGATCATCAAAACCACAAATAGACAAACCTGTTAGAATACAAAGTATAAAACAGATTCTGAAAAACAACTCCAGAGAAGATTGGCGAACCGATGGGCTATGAGACTGGTCGGGAAAGTATGCAGAGATGAAAAAGACCAAACCCCAAGACAATATAAATCTGCTACAACGAAAGATCAAAGCACTATCTTTCAGTTAAGAACAGGACATGTTGGACTGAATTACCACCTACAGAATAAACCCACACACCTACCACACTGTAGAAAGTGCAGTCACTCATGAGACAGCAGATATCTTGCTTGAATGTCCTGGACTACATAAAGCTAGACAGAACTCCCCCCCACCACACCCATCTGTTCATAATACCCCTTTACACTAGTCTCCCACAACTACAGAACACATGCAGATTCTAAAACTGGCATTTGGGGCCCCAAAAGGGGAAACTCCCGCCCTGGTTAGAAGAAGAAGAAGAAGAAAACTATACATCCTCTTCCTGTTGGTAATTTTTTAGAGTAGAATCTTTTTCCATTTAAAATCACCAGTTGGTAATTTTGAACATAGCATATCCAATAGATTATTTCACCCAAAATAAAGAAGATAAATTAATTTTTTTAAATTTTTTTTATACTCTCGAATATATTTATTATTAGCTTTAACATATCTTTGGGCCTAAAAAACCAGAATATCCACCTCTAATCCTTTTTCAAACATTAATAACATATCAGTTAACAGTTTCTAACTTTACTTTGGTATATTTTAATCCACATTCCCAAGTCAACCCAGGAAGAGAAAACATAACTTGGATCAATTTTTTGATGTTTTAAATTGAATTTCTAAACTTTTCAAAACATCTACTAAAAATTTAAAATATCGATTTTAAATAAATATCGATTTATCAATTATCGATTTAAAAGCTCGGGTTCGAACCTACTGTCCGGATTTGTTTGAGTCCCTGGTCTTACTTAGGACGATAATGAGTACTCTGAAGTCGGAGAAAATCTGCCTGTAGGCGAGGAATACTAATTACGAGTACATTGAGCACAGCTGCCAGTGTAAAAATTTACAATGGCCCCGCTGCTGCCATTGTAAGAAATTGGAAAAACGGATCTTCACGCAAAATCAGTTTCAGGGTGAAACTTCGTCTGAGTTGAAAGCGGACGAGAAAAAGAAAAAAAAAAAATAAATATGATAATCCTGAATAGTTTTACAGTTAAAATGTTTCCATACTTTTTGTGCATGTTCGTATTCTTCTTCAGTTACAGTTTCATCTTTTAAAATTGAATAAAAATTTTCTATTGGAGGGAATTCAGTTTCTTTTAATCTATCTATAGAATCAATGTATTCATAAGGATAAATTCCTTTGAATGTTTTTCCCCTTTTTAAAATTTAAATCTTTTTATTTAAAAAA
>JADZMA010000896.1:0-28206 GCA_020796225.1 Arion vulgaris
AAAAATTTTTGGGCACCGACAACGTGATCTTGGCCCTCAAGTTTGCCATGCCCCTCAACCACAAGTATTCGGCAGTGCAAGTGGCTGCAAAAGGCACATAGAACTGATAGCATTTATTGCTCATGAGAGATGTTAAGCGCAGAATGGTTAGACAAAGATGTGTAGACTTGTCTGATATGTTGGTTCCAAAGGTGACATCAATGATAAATCAGCGAAAATCCATTGTAACAAAATAGAGAACATTTGCTTCTCCGTGGAAGATGATAGAAGATAGAAAAATTTGAAAACTGAGGGCAAAATAGGCCTATAAAGAGTCTGTTTATAAATTAAAGTTTAATAATTTGAAATATGTTAAACAATGTAAAAGTGTAATATAATTAATTAATAATTTTGTAGACCTTTTATTTTATTTCTGCATTAATATTTAAGTACTAAGCGAGTCGTATAAAATACGGTTCGTCTGTTTGGGGAGGGTAAATATTTGTGGACATATTTTTTAAAGGGTCCGGGAAGTTTGACAGTTGTTGACAAAGAGGGGGTCCAAATATTGCCTAAAAGTTGTTGACATAATTTATGGATGGCCCCTTATCTACTACACCAGCTTTAGTTTATTAAATTAATACTAACAGTTCTCAATATGAAAAACGAAAAATTATCGATTACATACTAACGGTTCTCTACAGTGAATAAACGAAACAATTCAGATTACATACTAAGGGTTTTCCCCATATAGTGAACAAACGAAACAATTACCGATTACATACAACGGTTCTTTATGTCTCTTATATTAACCCCAAAAAAACAGGGTGTTTAGCCCGCCCTTTGGGGAACATATTACGACCCAGTCATCAACATTAAACACCAGCGTTCCAGTCAACGGAAAACTTTGCTTATCTTGGCGGGCCCCCTATCCAGATCGGCAAACATAGATTCTGAGGTCCACAATAGGATATCCAAAGCAGTGCTGCGTTCGAAGGTTACGTCTCACTGTGTGGAAAGGGAAAGGGGAAAGCATAGTCACAAAGCTGAAATTTTACTGACCATAGTTAACCACGCTGCTGGTGCAAGCGAGAATGGACAGTGTATAGCAGACACGGAAGAAAATTAAACCATTTCACCAGCTGTCTACGCAGAATACTAAAATAAACTGGCGGACAAAATTCCAGACAGCGAAGTCCTCACAAGAGCAAAGATCCCAGCGTCAACACCCTGTTGCAGAAGGCCCAACTGAGGGTGGGCCGGTCACTTTGCTCGAAAGCCTGATAAACCATCCCAAACAGTTGATGGGCGAGCTTGAAGGGGCAGACGTTTAGCTGGTGGACAGAAAACGCTTTAAAGACACTCTTAAAGTGTCTCTGAAATGCTTCGATATAGACAATACGTGCTGAGGGAAACCTTGGGAAGATCGCCAAATTGCGCTGTAAACAACAAAGAGGAACCGAAGCTGAGAATCATCATTGTTGGTACGGGAAACGAGCAGCGCGAAAAGACAGAGACACAACACGCACATGTCTAACCTGATCATATGCCCCCCCGTGGTCGGGGATTCGGTTCCCAGGATTGACTCTACAGTCACCTGCACACACCAGAGAGGCAACAGTACACGTCTGAGATTGTTGTCATCATCGCTTGCGACAAACAGCTATTACATATGAATAAACGAAACAATTACCGATTACATATTAACGGTTCTCTATTGCGAATAAACGAAATAAACTTATCGATTACATACAACGGTTCCTCATACAGTGAATAAACGAAACAACTATCGATTACATACTAACGGTCTTCATACAGTGAATAACTGAACAATTAGTCGATTACATACCAACGGTTCATACAGTGAGAGATAAATTAAACAATTATCGATTACATACTAACGGTTCTATAGTACAGTGAACAAATGAAAAAATTACCCCATTCCCAAACCGTTACGACAGTATTCTAATATTTGATGTATATGAATTAACTGATTATAATTGGATTCATGCCCTCCCGTCCAGCGTGTTCGTAGCACGTTGACGACGGGTGTGACAGTTCCAGAGTGGGTGGGTTCACCCGCGTGGCTACAGAAAAAGCCACAGGTTCTCGATATTACGATGTCCATGGCACTGAGCCGAAGAGCTGAAACCTCAACCGCTTCTGGATCGAATTTAGAATGCGGTAACGACCTTGCTAACGTTGACACGATATTTCAGAGTTTCTTTCTGCTCCTTTATTATGTTATTGTTTGATGATTTAAACAGCGTACACAGGTTTGCATACAACTACTGCAGTTTGTACCCAGGATTCGGAGTTCACAAAAACATGATTTTGTCGCTTTCACCTGCAGAACGATCACTTATAGTAACTATCGTGATTTTTGTGTGATTTTCCACACCTGCCTAGATATCTACGATAATCTAGATTGTTACAGGTGACTGGTTATTAGTTGTTATTAGTTACTGAATGCACCCAAACTCTACAGTATACAGAGTCTTCTACAACAGAACATCAGAAAAGAAGGCAAGAGGAAGACCACGAAAAGATGGTTAGATCTTAGTAAAATCCTGTCAAAGAGAAAAACCCAAGCCACCAGAAGTGCAAGACAAAGACAGAAAAATACGATACTGTGCAACAACTCGGTAACAGTTGGACGACAAAAGAAGAAGAAGAAGAAAGAAGATGAAGAATAAACGTCATAGTACAGATCTATAGATGCTCAGTCTTCTCTAACAGATGTTGTAGCGTATAAGTAATGATGGTTCCTATTGCTCGCTGGTCAGACATAATTCTCACTCTGCCCTCAAATTACTCACATTACATTCTGTTTGCACACAGTGTAATTTCAAATTCTATAAATTGCTGGAAAAATAGCAACAACTAAATAAAATATGAAACTGTAAGTTATATAGTTTTTAAAACTAAATTACAAATTTTCGACTTGAATGTTGTATTAATCCTAACATATGCAACCGAGATTTTTTCCCCCCGATCCAGAAGCACTTGAGCTTTCAGCTCGGTGCCATGGACATCGTAACCTTCGGTTCGGTGTCACGAACACCGTAAATCTGGAGAACCTATGGTTTTTCTGCCAGCCCGCGGAATTGAACCCACACTCACAGGGAGCTTGTCACCCGTCGTCCAACGCGCACGGCAGGCGGACAATGACTTGAGATGAAGAAAGTATGTTAATGTATTTGAAACTAGATATATGTGAAAAATAGTGAACATAAAATGGGACGAATTCAGGAAAAGTGATGAAATCAGGGAAATGTCTGGTCAATCACTAGTAACAACTGTTATACGAAGGAGAAGATGGAGATATGTTGGGTATGCATTGAGAAGAAATAATCAAAGAATATCAAAGCAGGCATTAAAGTAATGTGTAGAAACTTGAGGGCAAGTCTAATTGTCTTTCTTCTAAACTGTCTCTGTCAAGTTCGTCGCTTTGGTCCACTCTTCTTCCCACCTCTACCTTTTCTTCTGTATATATGTTTCCTTGCTCGATCCGCTGGAGGACCTGACGACCTGCAAGATCCCTTGTAGCACCAATTGAAGCTTATTGAAGATTTTACAAAACAATATGAACCTGAAAACAGGGCATTCATCATTATAATTTTTAAGTCTACATTACACAATTAGAAACCAACATGTATTGTTCTTCTTCTTGTGTAGGTCTAGAATTGTAAACAAATTGCTGGTAAGAATAATTTGTAATCACTACTAAACGACGATCCGGGAGAGCCGCTGTAGCGTAGTTGTTAGTGAACTCGCTCCGCAATTTTTCCTGACCACGACGGTTTCAGGTCGACCCAGCCTCAACTGGGTACCAGACATGCTCTGGGAAAGTAAGGCGGCCGGCGTGATGCTGACCACATCACCCATTGTGTGCGACGGTCAATGAAAATACAGGCTAACACTGTATTGACCTATATACCACGAGGCATGAAAGGGTTCCTTTACTTTTTTTTTTTTTTTAATAAACGACGATAGTAAGGATCCGTAGCTTAACCGGTAGTGAGCTCGATCACAATCCAAGCGTATCTGGTTCAAACTCAAGTTTGGAAGCAAATTAGTCTCCTTGGATTTTACGAACTGTAAAATAGACCTCACCGTTCATAAAGCATGGCAAATTACTGAACGTATAAGTGGTGCCTAGAAAATCGACGACTCATTTACCATTGATGGCTGCGTCCTGTAAAGGATATGCCACGATTTTCATTAAACGACCATAGTAGGTTAAACACGACTAACAAACAAAAAAACAAAACACAAATAAACTGAGAAAAAAACAAACATTTATTATAAAATACAACTTTCAATATAACTAGAACACAAGAACACAATTTGAATTGTTGGCATTTAGTTTTGAAGGTAACAGACACAACCGTTTTCTTTTTTGAAACACAGACATTTGTAGGTTGATAAAGTTCAACGTCAACATTATTTACGTTTTTGCTAGATATTGTGTTTTACCATTGATAGTTGTGATTTTATTTGAAATAGGGGGAAGACTGCAGTAAAACTTGGTAAATAGTGAAACATGTACAAACAAAGTACTATAGTTTTACAAAATACAGAAAAAGTGACGATAAACAGCAACGTTTCGACCAACAAGGTCTTTATCAAGCAAACGAACAAACAGGAGTGACAAATTAAAATGAAACACAAATGGACGACCAAATACCAACGTATCTAAGGAAAATCTGGAATAAAAACGAATAACGAAATAAATGTAACACAAAAACACACATAAAAACTAGAAATAGAACGGAAAAGAAACAATGAAACATCTAGTAAATATATAGCTTGAATACATGCAACATATACCCATATAGATTATAAAGCATGGGAAGAGAAAGTACTAAGAAGCATAAGAATGTAATACATGCAACATATACCCATAGAGATTACAAGCATGGAAGAGAAAGTACTAAGAAGCATAAGAATGTAATACGTTGAGCTCGCGTGGTCGCAAGGTACCATACAAAGAAATCAACCGATTCTCCAGAGCAAATCGACTACGATCATCAGAGGAACATGATCGGATGGCTGTGACCTGGGCATCGCAAGCTCCTGAATGGCCAGTATCATTGAAATGGGTAGCTACAGGGTCACAGAGCATTGGCGTATATCGCCAAGTGTTGGGCGAATCGGTCACTGAGTCTCCTGCCGGTTTCCCCAATATAGGCCTTGTTGCACCGCTTGCAGATAATGGCATAGATAATATTACGGGACTCGCACGTGAAACTGTCTTCAACAACGAACGTGGCTTTTGGAAAAGACACCGTGCGGGTCTGTATTACATGAGCACAAGTGTTGCAGCCCCGACGGCCACACTGGATGGTGCCAAAATGACTCTGGATGTTAGGCTTGAGGCGACTGTGAACCAACATATCCTTAAGGCTTTTGTCCCGTCTGTACGCCACCAAAGGATAGTGTTGAAGATTGAACTGTCTCAGGATCAGACTGAAGAATGGAGAGATGACGGAATAAGACTTTTCACAAGGAAACTATGGGGGTGGGAAATTTAAAGACAAGTTTCACCATGTCAGAATTGAAGTTCTATGCTGGTTAGGAGAGCTCCTGGGAGAAATTTGTGAACGCGCGTATAGCAGAAGAAACCCTTATTTTAAAGCGCACGAAAGAAATCCACATCTCGTGAGCTCTATCGAGGAAATCGTCACCCCGCTACAGAGGCGACGAAGGCGCAAGAGCTGAGAGAATGGTAAAGAATCACGACAAGCCTGGAAATGGAAGAGTATAAAGAAGAAAACTGGCATCAGTAGGCTTGTAGTATACTGATGTAGTGATGGTGGATAGGCTGATAGTGATAGTGATGTCAAGAAAGTTGACAAAGAGGTAGAGATGTGAGATGAAAAACCGAATAGCGGATTGAAGACATTAAAATTAATGAAGCGTGACAAATCGGCTTCAGGCATATCGGTAATCCCAATACAATCATCAATGATCATGATACACAGACGGAAGAGGGCCATCATAGGAATTCCATACTAGGTGCTAAGATGACCATGAATAGACAAGCATAACTGGGTCCCATTTTAGTACCATGGCGACCCCACTGATCTGCTCAAAGAACTGGTCCTTGAACTGAAAGGAGTTGAGAGTTAGACTAGTTCGCAAGACGAAGGAGAGCCGAGGTGGAGACAAGGGTTAGTTCCCCTGTCGAGAAAGAACGGGAGAGCTTGGCCCGTCGGAATGAGGTATGGAGGTGTACAATGACAAAATCAAGGAGGAAGAGACAGAAGTCCTGCCAGGCAACAACTCAATAGACAAAAAACAGACAAGTGTGGTTCGTATCTTTCAAGAATGTAAGTAGTGTGGTGACTATAGGATTGAAGATACTATCAAGAAATTCGAGATATGTTCTGTAGGACAAGAGCAAGAAAAACGATGGGCCTACCGGATTGTTCGGGTTTATGAATTTTGGGGGGCATATAAAAAGGGGGTTTTCCTAAACAGCTATCGATGACACAAAGTGATGATGCGCAGGTAGGAAGGTCGTTAGAGGCAATTTAAATTCTTAATTACTGTACGGACTCTTTTATTGTTAGATAGTGTGACATCAGAAGAACTAGTTTTATAGAATTGGTTCAAGAATTGGTTGCGGCCTTCCTGAAGGTATAGTTCTTTGCTCCATAACCCCTATTGCACGCTTTTATCGGCGGGTTTGATAACAAAGTTACAGCCGACGGAGGTGTGATAGAGCACAACTCGGACGGAGACATTTTAGAATGCCCTAGGCGTTTGGGTGGAGAGTCCAATATCGTGTAAAGTATTTTGATGTAGAGATCACAATAAAAACAAGTGATTTTACTTGACAATTTACCATCTTAAATTGGGACGTAAAATGTGATGAAACAGCTGAAATATTGATATAGCACGATAGTATAAAACTATGTTGTTTTTCAAACCCCCACCCACCCAAACTATGTTATTTTTTTTTTTTTCTTTCTCCACTCTTGTTCTTTACATTCATTGTTGCACTTTCTACATTATTTGGCTGTTATTGATTTGATTCCCTCCACTGTTGCTGAATTGTTTCATTCCACTGTTAGTGATAAGCTATCTTCAACGTTTTCCACTGTTGCTGAATTGTTTTATTCCACTGTTAGTGATAAGCTATCTTCAACGTTTTCCCCGTTCATGGGGTTCGATTTATTATCGAAAATCATTTGATACACGTTAATGATATACTTCTGTCGCTTTGAGGCTCTCTGAGTGTAAGGGTATTACCTCTCTCCCCAAAGGTACTCAGTTCTTTCCAATGTACATCGATCTGAAGATTTGTCCAGTGATTCCTGATTTTAATGTAGATGAGATTGAAGTTCTAGTCTTATCGAAGATGGACGATAAAAATAAAACGTAGGACGAGTTATAAGTTTGGAATCACAGTATGGGCCGCAGCATCCAAAACACAGTTTGCCCAAAGTTGACACAGAAGCAGGCAAGACGAATTGTCAGGAACTATGAAATTCACTTAATATTGAGACAGAAGCAATATTAGATCTCCATTTGTTAGAAGATAAAAGAAATATGAAAATAATACAATAATCAGAGAAATACAAGAGGCTACTGAATCCCTATATGCTTTTAAGAATTAAAAGCGCCCGCGTGCCCAGCGTGTTCGTAGCGCTGACTCGGGTGACTAGCCTGTGTGTACGGGTTCAATCTGTGGGCAGGCAGAAAAGCCACAGATTCCCCAGATTCACGGTGTTCGTGGCACCGAACCGAAGGGTTACGATGTCCATGGCACTGAGCCGAAGAGCTGAAAAGCTCAAGTGCTGCTGGATCGGGAAAAAAAAAAAAAAAGAATTAAAAGCAGAGACAGGATTTGCAACGAGAAACTTCACAGAAGGACTCAGTACAGGCACAAAGAAACCAAGACCAATACAGCCCGTCAATACACACATTTTTAGTGTACTATTTTGGGATCTAAATTATAAATACGTCTGAAATTGAGTAAGACCGAATCCATCTTAACTCACTTTTTTAATGTGACACTTAACTTACCAAATCCATCTTTAACTCACTTTTTTAATGTGACACTTAACTTACAGAATCCATATTTAACTCACACTTTTTAATGTGACACTCAACATACAGAATCCATCTTTAACTCAATTTTTTAATGTGACACTCAACTTACCGAATCCATCTTTAACTCATTTGTTTTACGTCAAATATTCTATTCCATACACAAAAAGTAGAGGTCACAAAAGTATGTTTACAAAACAAACAGTTTACCCAACAACTATATAAATATATTGAGATCATGCAGTGAATCACGAATTTCTTCAATGCAGTCGGTAAATCTCAGTGAAAGGTAACGTGCAGGTAAGACATACATAACTGAACTTGGCCCTGATGGATCGTCATTCGTTGTTTACTTTACTTCTGTGATGAACTGCCTTCCCAGAGAGGTTCACATATTTAAACATCTGAAATTCAGGTGAAACGCTGTTGACGTGCACGAAATAACTAGCAGACATGTGACATGACAACATTCCAATTAAAGAGACTCGGAGAAGATAATATGAATATATGTTACTGACGTACATGACAAAAATAAATGATAACTACTGCCAGTCTAGACTGTATTTGAGTTTTATTTGACCATTCTACGTATTGCAATTATTGAAAATCTACAGTTTTTCTGCTTGGAGACAATCAGAGATGTATAGAAAGCTATAGCCATTTTCATTGTTTATTTTTGTTGGTTATGTATTGAGTAAAGCTTTTAAGTCAAGGCACGCCTCTTTCAACCTAAGGACGAACCTTGTTTTGGTTATATCAGAGCGGGTAGGCCAACACGCATGCAAAATAAGAATTAACTTCTTTCTGAGAACACAGTAGTTATATTTTTAAAATAAACTTTCTCATAACTTTACTTTCTCTTTATGTAGAAATAAATGAAAATAATAATGATAAATAAAACACAAATTGGTTGAGGATATTTGTACTCAAGCACAGTAACAACATCGTCTTTAGTGCGTCTAGGCGTGGTGAGATGGCCTAGACACCACGTCGATTCGATCAGCAATTTCAGCAGAGGCCTTTGTGTTTATGAGCGCGCAGCCAAGTAGAACATGACCATCATGGAAGATGTACTGATGTTCACACTGTATGTGTCTGTGCGCCGTGTCATTTTTCCAAGTCCACTTTATTGTAATTCTAGCTAAGTATTTTTTTGGCTTTCAGTTGCATAGTTTAGGTTTATAGCAAGTTTAAATGATTTTAGTTACTATCGTCCAGATAGTTCATTAATATTCTTTCAATTTTGTATGAACATTCTTCTGTTTGTGAAATACGTTACCTACGAAATGTTATCAACAACACCAGAGAAGATAGAGTCACCAACATCAGTATAAGAAAGAAAGTTGACACAGAACCTCGCTTGAATTACATTGAGAAACAAAGAATAAAGGGGGTTTGGCCATTAATAAGAATACATCCAAAATCCACAGTATACAGAGTCTTCTACAACAGAGCATCAGGAAGAAAAGCGAGAGGAAGACCACGAAAAGATGATAAGATAGCATAGCAGAATCCTGTCAAATAGCATAAATAACAATCACCCAAGCCACCAGCAGAGCGCAAAACAAAAACAGAAAACTACGACACTTGGCAACAACCCAGTAGCAGTGTGACGACAAAAGAAGAAACAGAAGATTCTTCTGTAGAGAACACAAAGTATGATGTGGATATTGTTTCCAACTCCTGATTGAAAGTTTGATGGATTCTCTTGTGCATTTATGTTTTATCTGTTACTGTATATTTTCCATTATTCCATTGCACCCTCTCGTGCAACAATTTGATATATCCATCTTCTCGAGTGGCTATTCAAATACCTTATGCAATGTGTCCCTTATCTTATTGTCTGTATTGCTTCTAGCGTAAGGTCCTGGCAACTTGACTGTGTATTCCCAACAGTCGAAACGACCGATTGTTAATGTATATTTCTGTTAAAATGATTTAAATTGTTTTTATTTGTGGGTACTTCCTTTTCTATCTTCTTTGCAGATATGGAATTGCGTACCAATGTGAGTACTCCTCCCTCCTGTCATTCTCTATAGTGTTTGTAGGTCTAGTAGCCTCTTACAGAGAGCCTCTGCTGAGAATTAAGGTGGGTTTCTTGTGTGCATGCAACGACTGTCTTCACATTGTCTCAATATTAGAGCCTGCTTCTATAGAATATTTCTGATGCTTTCCATTGCATTATGGTGAGTTTTGTTGATTCTGGTAGAGGTTAGTCATTGTTTTTTTCCCCGCTATTCTCGTTTCCTGGCTCTCCAAAACAGGAGGACAACGAGAAGTTTGGGGTCTATCCTTTCGGAGGTACGGACCCGGCCCTCTGCTTGCCTGGTTTGGGACTCCTTTGTTAGAGGACCCTGTCCAAAACCTTTATCGCTCTCCATAAACAAAAGTACATAATTTTCCTCCTTTTATATGCCTTATTATACATATATCAGTTTTCCCTCCAAAATGTTTGCTCAGAACAATTTTTTATTAGTCTCTGATTGTCCCCAGCCATTTTGGAAAACAGCATGTTGTCTTTTCTTTTGGGAAATACTGCCCTAAGATGAACGATAATTTTCGGCCCAAGCTGGCGTCGAACCCCGAAGTTTCCACGACACGTGGTCTCTTTCGCAGCGTGTTGTAACTTTGCTATCGGTGGCCCACAAAAATAATCTAAAAAAAAAACCCCCAGAACAAAACAAGTTTTTGCATAACAAAATTAAAAAAACCTGAGTAGTTATTTAACAGAGAAAATGATTATAGAGAATAATAAGGTGTTATTGTGATATTTTGTGAACATACGAGTACTTCAAACTACATCGCTTTAAAAATTACTGACACAAACACTCAATAAAACCTGGTTTTATAGTGTGGCACTCTAAGGATCACAGAACACATGCTAAGAAAGAATGAATAGCTGTATCAAAGCAAATATTATTGTTCATTTTATTCTGTGATTCCTCAGTTGTTCTTAGATGTTTTTTATATTGTAGAACGTATAGTTGCATATTGAGAAATTAATAATAGCAGTGCAAGAGAAAAACAAAATCTTATATTTCAATGTGGAAAAACAATCAAAATTAATAACATCTGATGAAACAAGTATAACACAAGAATGTTTTTTTTATTCAAAGCAAAGAAAATAGAAAATGTGAATGGTTTTGAATTATCATGGTTCACTGATGGTAAAAAAATAGATGGAGATGGGATGACGGAAATCAAAAGAGGAATTAACATAACTCTACAAAAGCTTCAAAAAATAAAAAAAGTAGGGTATGGAGCTAATAGGTAAACACATATCAGAGCACTAAGAGCATGCATATTCCCAGTGGCAACATATGGTTGTGAAATATGAACATTTAACAAGACAGTGTAAAAGTATATATGTGCTTTTGAATATAACTGTTACAGAAAATCCCACCGTATACTATGGACAGAAACGAAAATAAAGAAACGTATCCAGAAAGAATTCAAAATCAAAGAAAACTGGCTGATGCTACAATTAACAGTGAGAAATGTAAGATTTTGAACATATAAAAGAAAACTCTGATGCTAATTAACAATAAGAAAATTAAGTATTTTGAACATATAAAAGAAAACTGGTGATGCTACAATTAACAATAAGAAAATTAGTATTGAACATATAAAAGGACATGATGGATTGGAGAAGACCATTATGGAAGTATGCATTCCCGAATCCCCGAAAAGATAAGAGGAAAACTACGGAGAAGAAGGATTCATAAGTGACTGATGATTTGAGCATGATGGCAGCAGAGGCGGAACATCTGATCTATGAGGGTCAACAGTTCTGAAGGACTACTAGGATAGTAACGTTCTGCTCAGGACAAGCTGTTGGATGATGATAGTTGGATGAAATCTATATTTCATTTGATCGTATCTCACAACCGCCGCATTGCTCAGATATACCATATGTGGTTCTGCAGCAATATAATAGTACATATGTGGTTCTGCAGCAATATAATAGTAAATATGTGATTCTGCAGCAATATAATAGTAAATATGTGGTTCTGCAGCAATATAATAGTACATATGTGGTTCTGCAGCAATATAATAGTACATATGTGGTTCTGCAGCAATATAATAGTAAATATGTGGTTCTGCAGCAATATAATAGTAAATATGTGGTTCTGTACAATATAATAGTAATATGTGGTTCTGCAGCAATATAATAGTAAATATGTGATTCTGCAGCAATATAATAGTAAATATGTGGTTCTGCAGCAATATAATAGTACATATGTGGTTCTGCAGCAATATAATAGTACATATGTGGTTCTGCAGCAATAAATAGTAATATGTGGTTCTGCACAATATAATAGCATATGTGGTTCTGCAGCAATATAATAGTAAATATGTGGTTCTGCAGCAATATAATAGTAAATATGTGGTTCTGCAGCAATATAATTGTAAATATGTGGTTCTGCAGCAATATAATAGTAAATATGTGGTTCTGCAGCAATATAATAGTAAATATGGGTTCTGCACAATATAATAGTAAATATGTGGTTCTGCAGCAATATAATAGTAAATATGTGGTTCTGCAGCAATATAATAGTACATATGTGGTTCTGCAGCAATATAATAGTAAATATGTGGTTCTGCAGTAATATAATAGTAAATATGTGGTTCTGCAGCAATATAATAGTAAATATGTGGTTCTGCAGCAATATAATAGAAAATATAGTGGTTCTGAAAGCAATATAATAGTAAATATGTGGTTCTGCAGCAATATAATAGTAAATATGTGGTTCTGCAGCAATATAATAGTAAATATGTGGTTCTGCAGCAATATAATAGTACATATGGGGTTTCCCTGCAGCAATATAATAGTAAATATGTGGTTCTGCAGCAATATAATAGTAAATATGTGGTTCTGCAGCAATATGATAGTAAATATGTGTTCTGCAGCAATATAATAGTAAATATGTGGTTCTGCAGCAATATAATTGTAAATATATGGTTCTGCAGCAATATAATAGTAAATATGTGGTTCTGCAGCAATATAATAGTAAATTTGTGGTTCTGCAGCAATATAATAGTAAATATGTGGTTCTGCAGCAATATAATAGTAAATATGTGGTTCTGCAGCAATATAATTGTAAATATGTGGTTCTGCAGCAATATAATAGTAAATATGTGGTTCTGCAGCAATATAATAGTAAATATGTGGTTCTGCAGCAATATAATAGTAAATATGTGGTCTTGCAGCAATATAAT
Source organism: Arion vulgaris (assembly GCA_020796225.1). Taxonomy (NCBI): domain Eukaryota; kingdom Metazoa; phylum Mollusca; class Gastropoda; order Stylommatophora; family Arionidae; genus Arion; species Arion vulgaris. The sequence continues at coordinate 13,261 of JADZMA010000896.1, forward strand.
AGTAAACATGTGGTTCTGCAGCAATATAATAGTAAATATGTAGTTCTGCAGCAATATAATAGTAAATATGTAGTTCTGCAGCAATATAATAGTAAATATGTAGATATGTGTTGAAATGTAAACCGTGACATATCCTTTCAGGTTTTAGCTATTAACAACGGTAAGGAGTCGTCGAATTTCTAGGCACCACTTAAACGTTCAGTAGTTTGCCATTGCTTTCTGAAGGGTGAAGTCTATTTTTATCGTTCGTAAAATCCAAGGAATTAATTTTCTTCCAAATTTACCGCCGCGAGTTTGAATCAGGTACGCTTGGTTGTGATCGAGCTAGCTACTGCTTACGCTACAGACGCTCACTGTATGTTATAAGATGGGAAGTAGTAACATTAAACAAAGCATTAGTTAATAAACTGTTAGTAAACAATATATGTTCTTATATGTATTTCATATCATAATGGAATGTAGAAGTTGTAAACATATATCTTGCATGTTAAACTAGCGCCGACACTGCACATGTATGCACGCAACGTACTAGGCACGCGAAGCTTAATTTAATTAATTAAGTAAATAGTATCTATTTATAGATACATTAAATTTCGACTTTATACTAGCAAAACAGAGTGAAAGATGGAGAATTAAAAAAACCTAGAGACTTCTCAAATGCATTACTAGACTTTGATCATAGACCAGCGGTATTATGGCTCCATAAACCAAATTGAAAACACGGCAGTATTGACACATTGAAAAAATAAATATTAAAAAACGAAATAATAATGAAACCATGAATCAGTTTGAGGGAGCAGTCGCAAAGGCATTCAATACACTAAGGGATCAAATAACACAGACAAAGAATAGCATTTCTTCACAACAAATATAATCCTGGATATAATGAAAGAGAATCTGGACTTAAAAAATTAATGAGCACAAAAAACCAACCCTACACAGAATGGGGAAAGGAAGAAGTTAAAAGGTTTATCAAAGATTAGAAAAAAATGTTTTCACAAGTGGCAAAAATTAAAATTAGATAACTACTACACACAATACAAAAATACAAGAAGGAATAGTAAAAAAAAATGTAATAACCTAAATCATAATCTTGACCAAATCATGAAGAACATTTAGCAAATTATGACTAAGGCACCAAAAACGTTTTACAGAAGCATCTAAGCAATAAGACTACAGAGAAGAACAATTCAATCCAGTCATCAGTATAAATAACAAGTCTAAGAAATCACTTACCAACAGCAAAGATATTAATAGATGAAAACATATGTAACCAACTTTGAACTGCAAACACAAAGTTCTAGAATATTTCAAATGAGAATGAAAATACCAGGAATTGAACATTTTAGAATTTGGTTGAAACGACCCTGAAAACAGTAGGAGAAAAAGGCTTCAGGAATATATGGTATTACAACAGAAATGCTACTTTGAGTAACTAAAATAATTTTAGGCCGTTAGGGGTTTATTATCTAACTGTATATATCTGTTTGTATATTTGACTGTCTGTCTGCCTAACACGAATTTCTTCTCATATTTTGTATCCTTTCTTGATAAAGGTTTTTTGGTTGAAACGTCGATGTAAATGTTTTGTACTTTGTAAAGAACAGTACTTTGTTTTTTTCGTTATTGGTTATTGTTACTAAACTGAGTTATTGCTCCGGGGAGACCCATAGGTGCTCAGTCCCCCAACAGATATCGAAGAGTATGCATACTGATGGTTCATGTGGCCCGCTGATTAAACACACATCTTACTCTGACTCTCAGGCATCCAGTTCGACTTGAACAACGGGTAACTCCAAACTGCTTAAATCGCTTGATCGATTCAACATCGATTTTAGTGTCTTCATCCAACAGAGAGTCGCGAAGAGACCGAAGAATATCCCCTTATCCATCTTCAACTCCCCAACAATCGATGCTGTTGATGCAAGCATGCCGCTCTCTCATTACCGTAAATGCCTGCATGCTCAGGACATTATTTCCACGGAAGTTTCTGGAGGTTAGAAACTTCTATAGACGACATCCACTCATACCGAAACCTGCTCTTCTGGATCTTGTGAAGCATCGACTGAGAGTCAGATACAACAACTGCCCCAGTAAATGAAGTCCCAGAGATCCAATGGAGGGCAGCAGTAACGGCCTCAACCTCCATCCTCATACTAGAAGTAGTTGTCCTGTATGCCCCACTTCGCTCTGCAACAACCCTACGTGCGCATAAGCCAAGAAACCCCAGCCGGATTTCTCACCACGTTGAACATCAGTATATACAAGAACATCATCATCCCTTGCATTATCTTCTATCAGCTGCTTAACTGCGAGATCAGCCTTCATGTTGCCCCAATCCCTACATTATCTTCCAAGAGTAATGATAACGCTGTGATAGTTGGTCATGCTACCATCTGTTGGGATTCCTTCTTCCACTTTTTGTAGGGTAGCAACCGTAGTCACCTGGCCAATTGTTCTCTCAGCCTGGGCCATCCACGACATGCCACGCTTGATTCTCGTGCCCTTAATATCATTAGGCAATATATGTTCTTACATGTATTTCATATCATAATGGAATGTAGAAGTTGTAGCCATATATCTTTCATGTTAAACTAGCGCCGACACTGCACATGCATGCAGGCAACGTACTAGACACACAATTAATTTAATTAATTAAAATGCCTTAACATCATTGTTTTTACTTGTTTCGCCTTAGCTACATAGTTCTACTGCTGTCTTCCCTTATATTGATACTACTTTAGATAACAGAGGACAATAGCTTAGTCTAGCGGAAGGCAGTCTCCGGTCCTCGGGTCGGACACAACCTTCACTATCTAGCCGTGCCGTGGAAGGTACAAACGTCTGACACATACATGACCTCTGAAGTCGGAGTAAGGCTCACCCTGAATGGCAAGAGACACTGGTAATAAGGAAAACAAGCCCTCATGCAAAAACCAGTCAGAGGCACCATATTATGCCCCATGACTACGTCTGAATTCTTAGTGAACAAAAACAAAATATATATACAAATCTAGTAAATACTTTATACAATAAATTAATATTATGTCAGTAAAAGAGAAGCTGATCATATAGAGAGACCCATCATTTATTTGAAACAGTCTGAAATAGCTATGTAATTACATAAAATGAAACGATGTCGTTTCTCAGATCTTCGTTCTGAGTCAAGCTAGCGACAACTTCCGTATCCAAGAAACACTGTGTACCAAATTCTTCTTTATATTTGGAGGTCGTGCAGGTACACGCATTTTGATATTCTTACTTACTTACTTAATCCCGTCATACCTAGTGACACATGGGGCTTCAGAAAGGACTTTCCATGCTCTCCTGTCCTGTGCAACCTTCAGCGCAGAGCCCCACGTCAGAGATGAGGTGTCCAGTTCTCTTCCATCATGCACCTCCATGTTGTCCATGGTCTGCCTTTCTTTCTCTTTCCTCTGGTGTCCAAGTGAGGGCTATCCTTGCAGGCATTTTTTGTCTCATTCTCATAACATGTCCGAGCCATTTCCATCTTCTCTTTTTGAGTATGTCATTCATTGCCTCTTGTCTTGTGTCTTGAGTAGTTGGTTATTGGATATTTTTACTGGCCAAAAGATTCCCAAGATTCTGCGAAGACAAGAGTGGTGGAAAACTGACAGCCTGCTAGTATCTCCTTTGGTCATCCTCCAACACCCGATCCGTAGAGCAAAACTGGCAAAACAATGCTTTTATAGAGTTTAAGCTTTGTGGTCCTATTGTAGATTTTGGACTTCCATACTGGTTTCATTCTGGCAAAAGTGGTTCTGGCCTTACTCAGACGTGATTTTATATCTTCCTCTGTGCCACCATTTAGTGTCAGTACGCTACCAAGATATGTAAACTGCTCAACCCTTTCCAGTGTTTCATCTTCTAACATTACTGGTTGTTGGATTTCACTGTTTGTCATAATTTTTGTTTTTCCTGTGTTTGTTTTGAGGCCTACTGTCTTTGCTGTGCTGTGAAGTATTGTACTTTTCTCTTGTATATGTTCATATTTGTGTGACACTAGGGCTATATCGTCTGCAAAGTCCAGGTCCTCAAGCATCTCGAAAGGGTCCATCTTATTCCTCTTGGTGCTTGTTGTTTTATGGCATTTTTAGCACCCAGTCAATTGTAATACTAAACAAAGAGAGGACATTACGCATCCCTGTCTTACACCAGATTTTACTGGGAATGTTTTGTTGGAATTCTTTAGGTTGCAGGAGAAATCTTTATAGAAGAGGGCTATGATGTTGATAGGCTTCTGCGGTACGCCGTATTGTCTCAGTATCTTCCGTAGGCTGTCTCTGTGGACGCTGTCGAATGCCTTTTCAAAATCTATGAAGTTGATATATATAGTCCTTGCCACTCGCTACATTGTTCTAAAATGTTACGCAGGGTAAATATGTGTTCATTTGTTCCTCTTCCTTTCCTAAATCCTGCTTGCTCCTTTCGTAGACACTTGTCTACTGCTTCTTGTATTCGCATTATGACTATTTTGCAGAATATCTTACTTGGGATTGAAAGCAACGTGATTCCTCTCCAGTTATTGCAATCTGTTAGGTCTCCTTTCTTGGGGATTTTCACCACAGTACCTCTAGTCCAATCCTTAGGCAATTCTTCTTTTTCCCAGATATCTGCAAACAATGGCTCTAATATGTTTGCAGCTAAGATGGGATCGATCTTGAAAAGCTCTGCTGTCATTTCATCATTTCCGGTGCTTTGTTGTTTCTCAGGGATCCAATAGCTTTACTATTTCTTGCTTTTCTGGCAATTTGAGGTTGATATCAATATCCTGTGCGGCCGGTGGATATCCGGTGGATGTTCAGGATCAGGTCTGTTTAGCACATCTTCAAAGTGGGATGTCCATCTCATATCCTGCTCCTGCTCTGTTGTCAACAGTTGTCCTAGGCTGTTTCTGACTGGCATGTTATGGTTGTGTCTTTACCTCCGCATAATTGTTTGGTAATCTTGTACAGTGTGTGCAGATCATGTACTTTAGCAGCTTTTTCTGCTATTTCTGCTGTCTTTTCCATAAATTGTCTCTTGTCTGTTCTAGCACTTCTTTTACCATTTTGTTTAGTTCTGTATATTCTTTTCTTGCCATATCTTTTTGACGTTCTGATCTAATGCTATTGATGAGATTTTTTCTCTCCTTTCACTTTTGGATGTATTCTAAGGTCTGGCCACTTATCCACTCTTATGTTGTCCTTTACTGGTTCCCAGTACACTACTGCTAACTATTTTATATGTGCCTTTGATCGCATTCCATTTTTCTTGGATACTTTCAGTTGGTGTTGTGTCTGACTGCTCTGACAGGATTTGAAATCTGTTCTTAGTTCCACTATATATTTTGTAGCAATCTCTCTATTTTTTAATAGGTTAACATTAAAGTATTCTGTTCTTGTCTTGGCTTGTATATATGTTTTCTTGAGTTTGAGCCTGATCATGGCAACGACAGGCGGTGGTCGCTGCCCACGTCAGCTCCTCTTTCACCTTTACATCAAGTAATGTCTTTCGCCATTTACTGTTGATCATAAAGTGGTCTATCTGGTTTTCATCTCTTCCATTTGGGGATATCCATGTGTACTTGTGTATGGTCCTGTGTGGAAACAATGTGCCTCCTATGATCAGTCTGTTTTCTAGACAAAAATTGCTCAACATTTCTCCATTTTCATTTGCAGTGCCACATCCCCCTTTCCCCATTATTGCTTCTCTGTGTCTGTTATTGTTTCCAACTTTTGCGTTTAGGTCTCCCATTATGCACAAAACGTCCTGAGCTGGAACCTTGTCCACTATTTCCTGCAACCTTCTATAAAATGTGTTTTTTGTCCTCTTCTTCGGCTTCGTTAGTGGGTGCATAGCACTGAATGATAGTTAGCTTTCCCTTTTTTCCCATTAAATCGGGCTTTCAACAATCTTCATTAATTGGGTGCCACTCTAAGAGATGTTTATTCAATCCTTCCTTATTATTAGTGCAACTCCTGCTGAATGATTCCCGTCGTCTCTTCCTGAGTATAAGATGGTTTCCTCTGTTCTAGTTGTCGTCTGTCCAAAGCCTGTCCATCTACTTCGCTGACCCCTAGAATGTGTAATTTATAGTGTTGCATCTCTTTTACCACCTGTGATGTCTTTGTGGTCTCGAACATTGTTCTGACGTTCCAGAATCCTATTCTTAGTTTAGTTTTGACATCCAGCAGACTTGAATTCCCAGCGTGGCTTCCTTGGCTTTCACCCATACTGTTCATGCTGACAGTGGTACTCTGTCTCAAGACCGCTGGACATCGAGAGCATTTTTTTCCTTTGGAAGTTTCTGTAACATTTTTCTTTTATGGGGCAGAGTTGTTAGCACTGCGCCCAACCCCAACCTGGAGGACCAGGAGGCCACATTTAGTCTGACCTTCACCTTGACCTGTCCGGCATGGTAACCTTCCAGGAACAGAACGTTCCTGCCGGCATAGCTTTCTGGATCATTGAGGACGCAAGCCCCCACCACTACAAGGTAATGGCCTCATGGGGGATTTTGATATTCTGGGATGAATTAATTTATTTTTACCTTTTCTGTTTTGAAAACGAAGAGTGGACACTTCATAGTTTCTAGCGTTAGAGTTTACTGTTTAATCTTTCCCTTTGATCTGTATGACCAGCCACTCCAACTTAGTGACATCATTTTGTAATATAATATTGGTCTGTCACACGAGAAACTATCTTGCTATTTGTTTTAGCACATATGATTAATTGAAAAACAAAGCTTAAGTTTATTTTTTTATTCTGATCTAGTTTTGCTAGTATGAATTAAATTTAAGTTTGGAATATCTTCATTGCACTCTGGGCATGTCCAAATGTGCTCCGATCTTATTCGAAATACCATCAACAGCGTCCAGCGACTAACCATACCAGTTCGATGTTGATTGATGAGAAGTCTCATACGTCTGTTGTGTTGTTAGTTTCTGATCACTCCAATCTTCAATCCCAGCTCTTGCAATCTAGCAATTGACGTGGATTGATTGGTTTAGATATATTCTCTTTGCGGACACACTCTATGGCGGTGTTCATAATGTCAGTTCTATCCATCGGCTGACCCCAATATATGGTGGCAGAGCTAGCAAGCCATTCTGCTCTCTCATTAGCATCGACACCAATGTTCCCTGGATTGTATGAATTGTAATCTACCAACATATAATATGCTAACGTATTCATTTGTTGGAATGGTGTCAAATAAGTAAAGGACAGTTGCTAGCCAGTGTTGCTTATTTCAAGACAGTTGAGATTATTCCTATGTTTTTATTATCCATAAAGCAACTCATTTTAGTTTGATCTATCTTGAAACCAAATGTTATAAAAGATAATCACTTTTTTCAAAAGCATTTGAAATCAAAAAATTCAAATCATACATTCTTGAACAGTGCTCTGAAAAGAGAAAGTTCGAAATTTGAAAATAACATTGCCATTAAAATTATGTGACATAACGATGAACTTATGAAGTTCAAAATATGAAGACAACATTGGCATTCAATATACGGAGCTTTGTAAGAGGAACTTAAAAAAACAAATACAGAGTTCAAAATAGGAAGATAACATTTATTTTCACAAGGTTTTCAAAATGGTTGTAGTAGAGAGGATAATATTAGTGTGTTATATCCATCGCCAGTGTCTTTTTTTTTAACCTCTTGGTTCACTAGAATCTGTCTTGTTCTCTCCATAAGTTCCTCATTTGTGACCCTATCATACCATCTCAGACCTTCTATTCTACACAGACACCAGTTGATGAATGCTTGCAATATGTGCGTTATTATTTTAGTGGTCCTTTCCTGGAAACCGCAGGGACAACGAAAGAAGGGGAAGCCGAGAAATACATGAAGACGGAATTTGAGGCAGAGATAAACAATATAAAGAAGAGCGGGAGGTAGCTGCAGGAGATAGCTAGAGATAGGAAGACTTGTTGGTTGAGGGCCTATACCCCAATTCGGGTTAAATATTAAATATATATATATAATATATGTAATATATATATATAAATAACCACGAGTTTTATTCTAAAAGTGTTTAGTGAAAGAACTGCTAAAACGTCGAAAATAGTTTTTGGTTGAAAAATTTTACAAAAGATTCTCTCGGTGCAGTTTAGTTTGTATTCTCCAACAGAAGAACATAAGGGGACAATATCAATCTCTGTCATTAGACAGTTTGTTTGCCCATGTGGTGCCGGGGCCCAAGGGAAGCAAAGAATAGTACCACTGCCACCTAGAAGATATGTCGTAAGAGGCTACTGATGTAGAACCTAGGGATGCTACCATAGTAAATAAAAAGCAGCGTAGAAATCGGATTTGCTAGCCTACCTGTAGGGCATAACTGAAAATGTACAATCGCTCTTAGGCTCAGATCACATAGAAATCACACAGAGTGATTGACAAGTGGTCGATACGGAGCGTTTGTCGAAGAAGAAGACGTTTGTTTGTTTGTTTGTTTGCGTTGTTCATGTTCCTAGAGTGCCCGTACGGCATGCATGTTCCCTAGAGTGACCGTACAGCATGCATGTTCCCTAGATTGCCCGTACGGCATGCATGTTCCCTAGAGTGCCCGTACGGCATGCATGTTCCCTAGAGTGCCCTTACGGCATGCATGTTCCCTAGAGTGCCCGTACGGCATGCATGTTCCCTAGAGTGCCCTTACGGCATGCATGTTCCTAGAGTGCCTGTACGGCATGCATGACATGCACATTCGAATTTAAGACAGTGTAAGCATATTATTCAGGTTAGACAGTGAAGTTAGACAAAAACCACAACACTGTCAATAACCCGGTAGCAGTGTGACGACAAAAGAAGAAGAAGACAGTGAACAGGCGTATCGGTAAAATGGCTGATGACATCAAGCTAGCAGTAAATAAATTAGCTAAGCAGTTTAATGTCTTTCCAATTGCACTGGACAATAACACAGATAATGTCAAATACTGCACATTCAGCATTAACAAGCGATTTTCTATCAGGGTGTTGATATCATTATCAATTAACTTCAGCATTACACGAAAGACACATCAACCAGGAAGATATCTTTAAGAGGTAGAAATATTTCGGATAAATTTGAACTTAACTGCACTCGTGTGTTGCGGTGAACTCAAGTAGAGCAAAGAATAATAACACTGTGACCTTCAAGGCATGTCGTAAGAGGTGACTGAGGTAGGGACCTAGGAAGCTACCGTAGGGTAAAAGCGTCGCAGAAATCGGATGTACTGGCCTACATGTAGGCGCATAGCTGACTCAACATACAATCGCTTTTAGGCCCGGATGACATAGAAATCACACAGTGTGGTTAACAAGTAGTCGATATGGATCGTTTGAAGAAGAACTTAACTGAAGAATTATTTTGAAATCTTCAATGATGGGACGCATGCCATTGTTAGATAAAGGAAAAGTTAAACATCGAATATAACATTTGGGTTGAACGAACAAGAAGCATGTACACAGGACGCGTGCACTTTCACTGTAATATAAATTAAAAGAACAGGTGAGCTAAATCAGATGACACAAACGACGTTAAAAAGCATAGTAATTCCTTGTATAACTTTAACTGACAAGAGCTCAAAATCACAGTTAGGATTAAGAGTTTCTCATTGATCTGGAGGTTGATAATCAGGATCGACTATGTTTCTATTACATTTTCTGACAGAGTACAGATCACTGGTTATTAATTAAACTAACACCATAGCTCTCCCAACAGACCAATAGGGACTCAGTCTCACACAGCAGATGTCAAAGGATATGCATACTGATGGTTTCCGTGATGTGCTGGTTAAGCACACTCATCACCTTTTCCCTTGCGTGCCAAAGGTCGTGAGTCTGAAACCAGTCGTTCTGTTAACGAGTTTATTTTTTCAGAGATCCCTCGAATTGTTTTCAGAGTTACGGAGTTCGCTCTTTGTACAATTCTCTTGGCAGGGGCGTGCCATTTCTGCGGAGAGGGACCGACCGATATGGGAATTAAAGCGGCTGCAATAAAGTAAGTCCTTTGTCTTTTGACCCCTTAGTTTCAACCCTTTGGTAGAAAGTCGACTATATAATTATTATATCTTTAAATGCAATGCAAAGTTCTCCTCACATTACCTTCCTCTAGTATCGATTAAGTACCAATAGTACAGAACTACTGATACATGTTATTTTCAAGAGAAAATATATCCAACTAAACAATTATCAGATGGGGTTATTTTTAGAGCACAGGAAAATAAGTGGAGGACTAAAGTGGATAGTAGATTGATTTGAGGTTGAACGGTGACTTCGACCATGTGCTTTACAAAGGCAGAGATGTATGTTCATTTTCCATGTTTTTTGTGGCCAGACAGACTGAGGAGCAATAAACCAGCACGTAGATATGAACATTGATCTTGTTATAATTCCATATACACACACATATCATATTGTGCTCTAGCACGTTGTTTAATTATATTTTCTAATCTCACATGTTGGACATTATTAATATCGATATGTGACAAGGAGTTTACTGTGAAATTATTAATATCGATATGTGACAAGGAGTTTACTGTGACATTATTAATATCGATATGTGACAAGGAGTTTACTGTGAAATTATTAATATCGATATGTGACAAGGAGTTTACTGTGACATTATTAATATCGATATGTGACAAGGAGTTTACTGTGACATTATTAATATCGATATGTGACAAGGAGTTTACTGTGAAATTATTAATATCGATATGTGACAAGGAGTTTACTGTGACATTATTAATATCGATATGTGACAAGGAGTTTACTGTGACATTATTAATATCGATATGTGACAAGGAGTTTACTGTGAAATTATTAATATCGATATGTGACAAGGAGTTTACTGTGACATTATTAATATCGATATGTGACAAGGAGTTTACTGTGACACAAGTGGGAGTCTGTAGCTTACAGGTTAGGTGCTCGTTAGTTTACTGTGACACAGAGTGGGAGTCTGTAGCTTACAGGTTAGGTGCTCGTTAGTTTACTGTGACACAAGTGGGAGTCTGTAGCTTACAGGTTAGGTGCTCGTTAGTTTACTGTGACACAAGTGGGAGTCTGTAGCTTACAGGTTAGGTGCTCGTTAGTTTACTGTGACACAAGTGGGAGTCTGTAGCTTACAGGTTAGGTGCTCGTTAGTTTACTGTGACACAAGTGGGAGTCTGTAGCTTACAGGTTAGGGTGCTCGTTAGTTTACTGTGACACAAGTGGGAGTCTGTAGCTTACAGGTTAGGTGCTCGTTAGTTTACTGTGACACAAGTGGGAGTCTGTAGCTTACAGGTTAGGTGCTCGTTAGTTTACTGTGACACAAGTGGGAGTCTGTAGCTTACAGGTTAGGTGCTCGTTAGTTTACTGTGACACAGAGTGAGTCTGTAGCTTACAGGTTGGGTGCTCGTTAGTTTACTGTGACACAAGTGGGAGTCTGTAGCTTACAGGTTAGGTGCTCGTTAGTTTACTGTGACACAAGTGGGAGTCTGTAGCTTACAGGTTAGGTGCTCGTTAGTTTACTGTGACACAAGTGGGAGTCTGTAGCTTACAGGTTAGGGTGCTCGTTAGTTTACTGTGACACAAGTGGGAGTCTGTAGCTTACAGGTTAGGTGCTCGTTAGTTTACTGTGACACAAGTGGGAGTCTGTAGCTTACAGGTTAGGGTGCTCGTTAGTTTACTGTGACACAAGTGGGAGTCTGTAGCTTACAGGTTAGGTGCTCGTTAGTTTACTGTGACACAGAGTGAGTCTGTAGCTTACTGGTTAGGGTGCTCGTTAGTTTACTGTGACACAAGTGGGAGTCTGTAGCTTACAGGTTAGGTGCTCGTTAGTTTACTGTGAACTAAGTGGAGTCTGTAGCTTACAGGTTAGGTGCTCGTTAGTTTACTGTGACACAAGTGGGAGTCTGTAGCTTACAGGTTAGGTGCTCGTTAGTTTACTGTGACACAAGTGGGAGTCTGTAGCTTACAGGTTAGGTGCTCGTTAGTTTACTGTGACACAAGTGGGAGTCTGTAGCTTACAGGTTAGGTGCTCGTTAGTTTACTGTGACACAAGTGGGAGTCTGTAGCTTACAGGTTAGGTGCTCGTTAGTTTACTGTGACACAAGTGGGAGTCTGTAGCTTACAGGTTAGGTGCTCGTTAGTTTACTGTGACACAAGTGGGAGTCTGTAGCTTACAGGTTAGGTGCTCGTTAGTTTACTGTGACACAAGTGGGAGTCTGTAGCTTACAGGTTAGGTGCTCGTTAGTTTACTGTGACACAAGTGGGAGTCTGTAGCTTACAGGTTAGGGTGCTCGTTAGTTTACTGTGACACAAGTGGGAGTCTGTAGCTTACAGGTTAGGTGCTCGTTAGTTTACTGTGACACAAGTGGGAGTCTGTAGCTTACAGGTTAGGGTGCTCGTTAGTTTACTGTGACACAAGTGGGAGTCTGTAGCTTACAGGTTAGGTGCTGGTTAGTTTACTGTGACACAAGTGGGAGTCTGTAGCTTACAGGTTAGGTGCTCGTTAGTTTACTGTGACACAAGTGGGAGTCTGTAGCTTACAGGTTAGGTGCTCGTTAGTTTACTGTGACACAAGTGGGAGTCTGTAGCTTACAGGTTAGGGTGCTCGTTAGTTTACTGTGACACAAGTGGGAGTCTGTAGCTTACAGGTTAGGTGCTCGTTAGTTTACTGTGACACAAGTGGGAGTCTGTAGCTTACAGGTTAGGTGCTCGTTAGTTTACTGTGACACAAGTGGGAGTCTGTAGCTTACAGGTTAGGTGCTCGTTAGTTTACTGTGACACAAGTGGGAGTCTGTAGCTTACAGGTTAGGTGCTCGTTAGTTTACTGTGACACAAGTGGGAGTCTGTAGCTTACAGGTTAGGTGCTCGTTAGTTTACTGTGACACAAGTGGGAGTCTGTAGCTTACAGGTTAGGTGCTCGTTAGTTTACTGTGACACAAGTGGAGTCTAGCTTACAGGTTAGGGTGCTCGTTAGTTTACTGTGACACAAGTGGGAGTCTGTAGCTTACAGGTTAGGTGCTCGTTAGTTTACTGTGACACAAGTGGGAGTCTGTAGCTTACAGGTTAGGTGCTCGTTGTTTACTGTGAACAAGTGAGTCTGTAGCTTACAGGTTAGGTGCTCGTTAGTTTACTGTGACACAAGTGGGAGTCTGTAGCTTACTGGTTAGGGTGCTCGTTAGTTTACTGTGACACAAGTGGGAGTCTGTAGCTTACAGGTTAGGTGCTCGTTAGTTTACTGTGACACAAGTGGGAGTCTGTAGCTTACAGGTTAGGTGCTCGTTAGTTTACTGTGACACAAGTGGGAGTCTGTAGCTTACAGGTTAGGTGCTCGTTAGTTTACTGTGACACAAGTGGGAGTCTGTAGCTTACAGGTTAGGGTGCTCGTTAGTTTACTGTGACACAAGTGGGAGTCTGTAGCTTACAGGTTAGGTGCTCGTTAGTTTACTGTGACACAAGTGGGAGTCTGTAGCTTACAGGTTAGGTGCTCGTTAGTTTACTGTGACACAAGTGGGAGTCTGTAGCTTACAGGTTAGGGTGCTCGTTAGTTTACTGTGACACAAGTGGGAGTCTGTAGCTTACAGGTTAGGTGCTCGTTAGTTTACTGTGACACAAGTGAAGTCTGTAGCTTACAGGTTAGGGTGCTCGTTAGTTTACTGTGACACAAGTGGGAGTCTGTAGCTTACAGGTTAGGGTGCTCGTTAGTTTACTGTGACACAAGTGGGAGTCTGTAGCTTACAGGTTAGGGTGCTCGTTAGTTTACTGTGACACAAGTGGGAGTCTGTAGCTTACAGGTTAGGGTGCTCGTTAGTTTACTGTGACACAAGTGGGAGTCTGTAGCTTACAGGTTAGGTGCTCGTTAGTTTACTGTGAAAAAGTGGGAGTCTGTAGCTACAGGTTAGGGTGCTCGTTAGTTTACTGTGACACAGAGTGGAGTCTGTAGCTTACAGGTTAGGGTGCTCGTTAGTTTACTGTGACACAAGTGGGAGTCTGTAGCTTACAGGTTAGGTGCTCGTTAGTTTACTGTGACACAAGTGGGAGTCTGTAGCTTACATGTTAGGGTGCTCGTTAGTTTACTGTGACACAAGTGGGAGTCTGTAGCTTACAGGTTAGGGTGCTCGTTAGTTTACTGTGACACAAGTGGGAGTCTGTAGCTTACAGGTTAGGTGCTCGTTAGTTTACTGTGACACAGAGTGAGTCTGTGCTTACAGGTTGGTGCTCGTTAGTTTACTGTGACACAAGTGGGAGTCTGTAGCTTACAGGTTAGGGTGCTTGTTAGTTTACTGTGACACAAGTGGGAGTCTGTAGCTTACAGGTTAGGTGCTCGTTAGGGTTTTCTGTGACACAAGTGGGAGTCTGTAGCTTACAGGTTAGGTGCTCGTTAGTTTACTGTGACACAAGTGGGAGTCTGTAGCTTACAGGTTAGGTGCTCGTTAGTTTACTGTGACACAAGTGGGAGTCTGTAGCTTACAGGTTAGGTGCTCGTTAGTTTACTGTGACACAAGTGGGAGTCTGTAGCTTACAGGTTAGGGTGCTTGTTAGTTTACTGTGACACAAGTGGGAGTCTGTAGCTTACAGGTTAGGTGCTCGTTAGTTTACTGTGACACAAGTGGGAGTCTGTAGCTTACAGGTTAGGTGCTCGTTAGTTTACTGTGACACAAGTGGGAGTCTGTAGCTTACAGGTTAGGTGCTCGTTAGTTTACTGTGACACAAGTGGGAGTCTGTAGCTTACAGGTTAGGTGCTCGTTAGTTTACTGTGACACAAGTGGGAGTCTGTAGCTTACAGGTTAGGTGCTCGTTAGTTTACTGTGACACAAGTGGGAGTCTGTAGCTTACAGGTTAGGGTGCTCGTTTCTAGTGCCAAAGATACCAGGTTCGCTCCCTGAAAAAGTCATTTGAATATTGTCCCAGAGATACCTGATCTCAGTATAGGTGAGATCAGTGGCGCTAGTGTGTTTTTTTTGGT